>DF359722.1:31116-70410 GCA_000787875.1 Solanum virginianum
TCTCAATGACAAATGGATTATTCTAAGTGCTTAAGAACCGTGGTTTGTTTGCAACGTTACTTACTGAGGATCCTCACAGTAATCTTCATAATATTGCATTTGTTTGTAAGAGTATGATGAGTACACAAAATCTTTCTATGGATCCTGTCAAGTTACGTGTGTTCCCTCTATCTCTTATCGGTAATGCAGCAATATGGTTGTCAGAACTCCAACAGAGCTCAATCACTAGTTGGGAAGAACTGCAGAGAGCCCTCTTAAAGCGATACTTTCCAAGGTCAAAAAAGCTCAAACTTAAGGACCAAATCAATAACTTTGAGCAACTTCCAGGTGATTCTATTAGCACAACGTGGGAGAGGTTCACCAAATATTTGAAAATGGTTCTGGACCATAAGATCGTGGATGATGCCTTAGTGGAAATTTTCTATTTGGCTCTTAATGAGAATAATCAAGCGTGTGTCGATACAATCATGGGAGGCATGCTATTAGATCAACCATTCATAAGGATAGTGGAAAGGATAGAGCAAGTAATGAAGACAAATAGAGCATATGGACAAAGGGAGAGAGCTACTACAAGGAGTTTTTGTGGGATAAATGTTAGTTCGTAGCAAGCAAAAATTAATGATGAGATCATGCAAAAACTTGCTCAAGTATGGACTAGTGTGACTTGGTAGTGAATCAAACTCAAGAAAGTATTCATGCAGTTGTCCACTAACCTCCGAGAGCGCCCATGTATGTTGTGTCATATTATGATGAAGATGCTTTCTTTGTTAGAGATCAAGCGGTGGGTTTTTAGAATAATGCCCAAGGGTCTAATCCAATACAGTGTGTTTAAAAAAAGGGTATCACAGTGGTGCAACATGCTAAAAATTAATTTTTCCTTACAAGGCCAGTTACCAGATGAAGGGTATGTATGGACTGTAGTGGTTATTTTGAGAGAGATAGGGTGCCAGAAGATGAGTGGGGCCAAAGAGATGGGTATGGAAATGGTCCTTATATGCCTCCTCATTATCGTGAAGCCAGTTCTACAAATTCAAGGATCGAGAAGATGTTTGACAAATTGTTGAAGAAAGCGGACAACCAAGATAAGACTTTGAAAGGAATGAAATTGGATATTTCAAGTATAAACCAAAAGATCGAGTCTCATTTAGTAGTCATCAAGAAGTTAGAAAAAAAACTTGGTCAAGTGTCTCTTCAATTGATTCAACACCAAAAGGGTACCTTGCTGAGAAATACGATCCAAAAGCTGAAGAATGAGAGGCACTATATGGCAATCACAACTAGGGGAGGTGAAAGTACCATTGAACCTTCCATACCAGTCAAAGTAGAAAGTGTGCATGAGAAAGAATGTATAAGAAGGGGTTTAGCCAAGAGAGATGATGATGTAAAGAATGTGGTAGTTCAAGAGGTTGACAAACTGAGGAAGTATAGGACCTTGCCAAGACCTCCTCCCCCTTTCCCTCAAAGAATCAAGAAGAGGGAGGAGGAGCGCAAGCTCGAGCACTTCCTGTCTATACTAAAGAAACTATCGGTGAACATCCCATTTATTGAAGCCTTAGAGAAGATGCCAGGCTATGCAAGGTACATGAAGAACTTGGTTACAAAGAAATTGATGGTAAGTCAAGCTTTTTTCCACAGATCTTCCACATTGTAGTGCTATCACCACCAAGTCATTGGTCCAAAAGCATGAAGACCTAGGAACTTTCACTATACAATGCACTATCGAAGAGGTAGAATTTTGCTAAAGCACTTTGCGATTTGGGTGCTAGCATCAACTTGATGCCACTTGTGATCTTCAAGAAACTCAGCTTGGGAACTCCTACTTTTACAAAATTACGGTTACTAATGGTAGGAAGAATAGTCAAGAAACCCATGGGAGTACTTTATGATGTGTTGGTAAAGGTAGACAAATATATATTTCCCGTAGATTTTTTTATACTTGACTGTGAGGTTGATTTTTCAGTTGCTATTATTTTCTGAGGCCTTTCTTAGCTACAGGTCACAGTCTAGTTGACATGCAGAAAGGGCTACTTACATTCAGATTTGGGGAAGAAGAATTCATCTTTCATGTCTGTAAATAAGAGTGAAAGAACTTTGATTTGAGGGTAGTTTTGGTGATTATAACTGTTGATAATGATGAAGAGTCAGAGGTACCTGTTGAACAACGACTAGGAGTTGACACTTTGGAGGTAGTCTTGATGAACTTTGATGGTGATAGTATCCCAGATTATAAGGAGACAGTGAATGTTCTTGGGTTGGCATTTGACTGTAGGCGTCATACCAAGTTGGAGCTAGACTTAAAGAATCGAGAGACACCACCAACAAAACCCTCTATAGAGATGCCACTGGTGTTTGAATTGAAAGAACTTCCATCCCATTTAAAGTATACATTCTTAGGAGAGAACAATATATTACCAGTCATCATAGTTATGGATTTAAGTGAGGAGCAAGTAGATGCCCTTGTGACAGGGCTCAAGCAATTTAAAAAGGGCTACTGGGTGGACAATTGTAGATATCATTGGTATTTCTCTGGGAATATGTACTCACAAAATCCAGTTAGTTATAGACTACAAGCCCAGCATCCAGCATCAAAGGCATTTGAACCCTGCATATGCAAGAGGTGGTTCGCAAGGAAATTATCAAGTAGTTAGATGCAAGAGTAATCTATCCAATTGATGATAGTGAATAGGTGAGTCCAGTACAGTGTGTTTAAAAAAAGGGTATCACAGTGGTGCAACATGCTAAAAATTAATTTTTCCTTACAAGGCCAGTTACCAGATGAAGGGTATGTATGGACTACAGAAATCTCAATGCCTTAATAGAGAAGGATCATTTTCCTATGCTATTCATGGATCAGATGCTCGATAAAGTTCAGAAAAAGGTTGTACTATTTCCATGATAGGTATTTTGGCTATAATCAGATCATCATTGCTCTAGACGATCAAAAGAAAACCACATTCACATTCCCATATCATACATTCACATTTAAAAGGATGCCAATTTGATTGTGTAATGCCCCAGCAATATTCCAAAGGTTCATGATGTCTATTTTCTCGGATATGGTGTAAAGCACTATTAAGGTATTCAAGGATGATTTTAGTTTGGTTGGACACTCATTTGAGGATTGCTTAGCATACTTGCATGATGTTTTCCAAGGATATGTGTAAAGTCACTTGCTACTAAATTGGAAGAAATGCCATTTCATGTTTAAAGAAGATATTGCGTTGGGTCATAGAATCTTGGGTAAAGGTATTGAGGTCGACAGAGCTAAGATTGAAGTAATTGAGAAACTTCTACCAACTATCTCAGTAAAGGATGATAGAAGTTTCTTATGGCATGCAAGGTTTTATAGACGGTTCATAAAAGACTTCTCCAAAATTTCACACCTCTTATGCAAATTATTAGAGAAGGATACCAAGTTTGTGTTGGATGATGCATGTAAGCAAGCCTTTGAAAAATTAAAAAAAAGGTTGATCTCAGCACTAATTATTATAGCTCCTGATTGTTCCAAGCCATTTGAAATAATATGTGATGCCAACAAGGTTACATTAGGGATGGTCTTTGGATAGTAAAAAGAGAAAGTTTTACATCCTATATACTATGTCAGCAAAGCCCTGAACATAGCTCAAAAGAATTACACTATTATAGAGCAAGAGTTGTTTCCCTTGGTCTTGACATTCAAAAAGTTTTGCTCGTATTTATTGGATGCCAAAGTGATAGTACACATGTACCACTTAGCACTGAAGTATTTGATGGAAAAAAAGGATGTAAATCCAAGATTGATAAGATGGGTACTTCTTTAACAAGAGTTCAACTTCAATGTTATTATCAAAGAAGTGCTAGAAAACCAAGTTGTGGATCACCTATCAAGATTGGAGGATGGGGCAATGATGCAGTTTGATGATGGTCTAGAGATTCATGACTCCTTTCTTGATGAAAGAGTGTTGGCAGTATCACATGATCTTATACCTTAGTTAGCAAATTACGCAAATTATCTGGTGAGTGACACTGTACCTCCTAACTTCAACACACATCAAAGATGGAAATTTACGCATGATATGAGGAAATTCTTTTGGGATGATCCATACTTATTCCATGTGTATGCTGACGGGATTATTTGTGTTGTGTCCCTAATGTGGAAATGATTAGCATACTTGAAGCTTGTCACTCATCACTTATAGGTGGGTACCATAGTGGGATTCAAACAGCCCATAAGATTTTGCAATGCGGGTATTATTATCCCACAATCCATCAAGATGCTCATGAATATGCCAAAGCTTTTGATAGGTGCCAAAGAGAATGTGGAGTAACATGTAAATATGAGCTCCCTCTAAATCCTATTTTGGTGATTGAGTTGTTTGATGTTTGGGGAATAGATTTCATGGCACCATTCATTGGCTCGCATGGGAACAAGTATATCTTGGTACCTGTGGATTATGTCACCAAGTGGGTAGAGGTTGTGGCTCTACCTAACAATGAAGGTAAAAATGTCACATCATTTCTCAAAAGGAACATCTTTTCTAGATTTGGTACCCCTCGAGCTATCATCAGTGATGGAGGTTCTCTCTTTTGCAACATGCTCTTTAAAGCACTCTATGAAAAGTATGAGATAAAACATAGGGTGGAAAAACCCTATCACCATCAAACAAATGGGCAGGTGGAAGTATCTAACAGGGAAATCATGTAGATTTTAGCCAAGATCATTAATGTAAATCAAACAGATTGGTTAAGGAAGATTAACGATGCATTATGGGCATACTGGACTGCATTTAAAACTCCTATTGGCATGTCTCCACACCAACTTGTCTTTGGGAAGGCATATCATTCACCAATGGAGCTCGAACATAATGCAATGTGGGCCTTAAAGAAGTTAAATCTTGACTGGTATGATGCTGCACAGTCTAGGTTGACTCAACTAAATGAGCTTGATGCATTTTGGTTAAGGTAATATGAGAGCTCGACACTATATAAGCAACGAATGAAATTTTAACATGATCATCACATTGAATGTCGTTAGTTTGTGCCAGGGGACTTGGTGTTTCTCTATAATTCCAAATTGAAGTTATTTCCTGGAAAGCTTAAATCTAGATAGATAGGTCCCTTCCGAATAGCACGTGTCTTTAGTCATGGTGCCATTGAATTGGAGAAATGAGATGGAGGAACTTTCAAAGTAAATGGTCAAAGAGTCAAACTTTACATGGGAGATATAAAGGAGATCTAGATGATGGAAGAGTGGGAACTTGAAGAGATATAAAGAAGTACACCATCCATGTCGTGCTGTGATAATAAATTAAGCGTTGCATAGGAGGCAACCCAAAGTATGACCCCTTGTTCTTATTTTATTTTGCCTTGTACATTTGTGGACAAAGTACATGTTTTTTGAGGGGGTATGGGTAGTTATAGACTAGGGTGAAGTCTGAGTAGCCATTAGTCCATAACTATCCCAGTTTTTGAAATCTCGAGGTTTTCTTGCCTATGTCCTTTTACCTCATGGATTTTTATTTTTATGTTGAACTGGCATGTTTTAGATGTTGTAGATAATTTTTGTGGTATATGGTGATTAAACTCTTAGCATGTACATTGTTTTGATGGTTTATAAAAAAATTTGAAAAATTAGTACCCTTGAAAATTTTTGTTGATTAGTAGTTATATTGTGATCATGCATGTTTGAATGGTTTGGCAATTTTTGTTCTGACTAAGTGAGGCAAGTTGATGTTTGAAGTATGATCTATGAGTCTATACTGGCTATGTATGCAATTCCATGTGCGTGTGAGCTAATCTTGTTGTGTTTATGTATTGTGTACTGATTCAGAACTTACCCTATTTGTTTGAGTTGGACTGGAGATTGATGGATTAGGAAGGGATCTGAGGCTCATGTTCTTTTATTTTGTCCATTTTTGCCTAAATGGCCAACCAAATGAAAGAGTTTATCCCTTGTTCCAAATATTTGAGCTTTACATGTACGCTATTCTTTCTTAATACCTATTTAGCATAACCTTATCTAGTAAAATACCTTGATATTGTCCCTATTCTATCCTTGAACATTTTGAACCACGATTGAGGCAAAAAAACTAAGTTGAGGGTGGCTACCAAAAGTGGCCCTGATTTGAGGATTTGAAATTATGTACTTTACCTTAGGCTAAAAGCCTAAGTTAAGAGTGGCCTATGTTGTGGTATAATGGCAAAAATGAGGTGGTGAGTTGGTAATAAAAGAAATAGTAGATAGTCATGTACTAGGTAAGAGAAAAAGAGAAAAAGATGCCTGCGAATGAGTGAAAAAGCAAAACAAGTTTGAAAATAAGGCACAAACTAAAAAATGAAGAGAAAATACCCAGAAAGCTTAAGGGAGGACAAGTTGAGAATGGGTGAGTTTTTAAGGTGAAAGTGTTGAAAAGCATAGTTAAAGGTTGGCCTTTAGTCACTAATTTGCCAAAATACCGCATCAAAGCCCTATGAACCTACGTTACAAGCCCATGAAGTTGTAGAGTGATCCTAATCCAATTAGTCAATAGTCTGGGCTGTCAGTATATAGGCAAGCCTATGGTACTAGTTATCATGCATGAATCTCATTTGTGAGAGTGAGTATGCTTGCACAGTCGCATGAGTAAATTTTGAAATCTTATCGAGTGTTTAAAAGAGGATTTCTTTTCTGTGAGGGCATTTGCATTGCGTCATTAGTATTTGACTTGTTCATTGAATGTGGATTGTTGATGTTCCTTAACTTGTCATAGTTAGATTGTCAACTGAGTCAACATGTTGTGGTTTGCTTAGTAGCTATATGATCATGTTTTGAAAATGTTGTTATGGGTACCTGTGTTGAAATTGAGTAAGGTATATACCAGAAAGTTTATTACTATATATTGCTTATTATCTATCTAGATTGAGTCGTTTCTTGAGGATAAGCAACAATTCTAAGTTGAGTGTGTTGATGTGCTGCCAAAATACAACACATTTGGTGCCTAAAATATGAGATTTGGTGTCTTCTCAATGTGGCTTTTTATGGTTTTTATGTGTTTTTGTGTTTATTTTTGCAGAAAATACAAATTGGCCTGATTTTGGGAAAAGTTGAAGATTTTGTTGATTTTAAGGATCTACGGGATCCACTACGAGTCGTAGCCCAAGTTATGAGTCGTAGAAGATGATCTTAGTAATTAACAGTTTCCAAAATCAAAATCTGAGAAGTTGTTCAGCCATACGAGCTCAAGGTACAAGTCATAGCCCTCACTATGACTCGTAGAAGGGGGCCTCGTAGTAATTAATAGTTTTTATTAAAATTGGACCAAGAAATGTAAAGGTGGACTATGAGAAGGAACTACCTGTCATATACAAAACTATGACACATAGAGATGGATTGTAGCAGTAAAGTCCAAAATGCCAAGTGCTGACCACGAAAGCCCAATTACAGCTCGTAGGTCACCCTACAAACCGTAGCAGACGCCAACCAGATCTTCTAATTATTTTTAGGACCTTTTTTGTAAATACTATAAATAGTATATGTTAGTCTTTTAGAATCAGTTTATGGAGAAGATTTTCATTTTTCTTAGAATATTGTTCATAGCATAGGGTTTTAAAGAGAAATTTTAGGGTTTTACTTTGAGACTCAAATTTGGAGATTGGAATCACTTGTAGATTAATTTCATCATTCAAGCATGTAAATCCAAATTACAAGGTGCTTTTGTTGTTCTTCATTCTCCTTGGTTAATTTCTCAACTATGTTTGTTTCATTCATTGTTTGTCTTCTTGCCCATATTATGAGCAGTTAAACACCTACAACTTGGGGTTATGGGAACCATGAATAGCTAACTTAATAACCTGGATTATTTGCACTTCTTGAGTTGGGTATTTGCATGTATTATCCATTTCCCTTCATTTTGCTTGTTGTTTAATGGTGACCAACATTAAATCCCACCTAGTGTCTTGATTCGGATCAAGATAGTGATGAATAGGAAAAGTAAATGGGTGATAGGATTTAATTGATGTGTTCTCATCTAATCAACCAAAACCGGCAAAGGAGAGGTTGACTAGGACAATAGGTAACAATTAGTTGGCAAACTATAGTAGCCGGTCAAGTGCCATAGTGAAATTCGACCTTCACCTTTGCCTATGGGTTGGAGGACATAAATTACCATTCTGCATGCAATGTCCTACTTTAGGTTCTATTGTCTGGGGTGTTTGAGTTAGTGAGTTATGGGGAACACACTTTACCAAGTTGCTCTCCTAGCATGAAATGAACCAATTTAGTTTGTGTTAATCGGGGTGTTTGAGTTAGTGATTCATGGGGAACACACTTTACCAAGTTGCTCTCCAATTTGATTGTCTCTTCACTTTATTAGTATAGTTTTAGTTATTACCAATCATTGCAAACCCTCCCCCCTTTCTCGAGAATAGAGTTATTTAATGCTTGAAATGATTATTGGTGAGTCAAGGTGGCAAAACCCCGTATTCCCTTGGTATTCGACCCTAACCTATGGTTAGGTTTTATATTTGACAATGATCACTTTATCCTCAAAGTGAGAGTTACTGTTTGAGGATGATCAGAAGCTCAAACATTCTTCCCACTCTTGATCTGGATGAAATAAACATTCTTCTTCAGACCGATGAAATACAACATTCTCTAAGCAAGTCTAGTCAGTAGAGCTTCAATAGTAGAGAATCTTTGTACAAAATGACGATAATAATTAGCCAAACCCATAAAACTATTAATCTTTGTAATTGTGGTAGGCCTAGTCTAACCCTGAAGGGCCTTAATCTACGCTAGGTCAACTTGAATGCCCTCCTTGGACAATATGTACCCCAAAAATACCATGAAACTCAACCAAAAGTCACCCCTGGAGAATTTTTCATAGAGCTTCTCCTCCCTAAGCCTCTGAAGCAAAATACTTAAATGCCTCACTTCGTCCTCCTCGGTCTTGCAGTAGACCAAGATGTCATCAATGAACACTATCACAAGTGAATCTACATATGGTAGAAACACCTCGTTCATCAACTCTATAAATGCTACAGGGGCATTAGTCAAACCAAATGACATAATAAGAAATGCGTAATGGCCATACCTGGTCTGAAAGGCTTTCTTAGGAATATTTGATAGCCGAATTCGTAGTTAATGGTACCTCGAACTCAAGTCAATCTTAGAATAAAATGCAACTTCTTCAAGCTTATCAAACAAGTCATCAATATGAGAGAGTGGGTACTTTTTCTTGATAGTCACCTAGTTCAACTATTGGTAATCAATACATATTCTCATACATCTAGTCTTTTTCTTCACGAACAACACCGGGGCACTCCAGGATGAAACAATAAGGTAAATAAATCCTTTGATAAATAGGTCTTGGAGCTACTCCTTTAACTACTTCAATTTAGCTGGATCCATATGATAAAGAGTGATAGAAAGGGGCTTGGTGCTCGACTGAAGATCGATAGCATAATCAATGTCCCTATTGGGAGGGACCCTTGATAGATCAGTAAGCAATATATCCGAAAACTCATACACCACAGGAATAAGGCCCATAAATTGTGGCTCAGCAACAGTATTACGAATAAAAGCCGAACTAGCGAAACACCCTTATCAATAAACTTTTGGACTCGAATATAAGATATAACTCTTCAAGGATCAAAACTTGAACCTGTCCACTATATACTTAGTCTACCTAGCATGGCTAAGGTAATAATGTCTTGATATAGGAATCAAGAATAGTATAATACGAAGATAGCCAATCCAACCCAAGATAATATCAAAATCTATCATATCTAATATAACCGTATCTACCCAAGTCTCATTGCCATCCAAAGTCACAAAACAGGATCGATACACTCAATCCACTACTAAGGGCTCACCTACTCGGGTCAAAACATGAACAGGCCCAAACATGGTATCACATGGAAAATCAAACCCCATAGAAAAATATGCCGACACATAAGAATTAGTACAGCCAGGATCAAATATTACAGATGCAAGGCGATGGCAAATCGAAACAATACCTATGATGACAACATTAGAGGCCTTGACCTTAGGTTTACCTTGGAAAGGATAGCAATGGCTTCCCTAACCCCCGACTAGTAGAAGCTTCCCCTCTACAACCAAAATATGTGAAAGTATCACCTGCTCATCTACCTCTAAGGCTTCTACCTCTATCAACCTGACCTTTATCCTGACCCCTAGTCTGTGAGGTTGAACCTCTAGTAGATGGTGTCAGATCTCTAACTAGTGCGGTGAAGTAAGAACTCTGGGGCCCAAAATGAGTCTGTATGGGGAACTTTTAAATCATGAGATAGGGAGATCAATATCCAAAATAGGACCTAGGGGTGGACGACTGTTGCAATGGAATAAGGGGATATTGTCAGTGCCCTAGTCTATAGGCCTCGACTAGAGACCAAAGGAAATTTGAGTGAGCTACAAGAATCACGAGGACCTCCTCCTTCCTTTAAAGCTGGAAAAGCATCATGAGCCCTACAATGTTGAAACAAACCACCTATTCTAGTTATACCTCTACCTGTGTAACATTTTTATTCCCATTGTAAAGCAAAATAATACTACTAAATATTAACATTGAAAAATGCCACACTAACAGACTATAACTGAAATTTTTAGAAATAATAAAGAATTTAAAGGATAAGAAAAACTAAATAAAACAAAAGATGAGAAAGTAATTAATTTAGTGAAGTGGTAAAATGGTAATCAGACTTTGATGGTTGGGACTTTACACTTTTAGTAATACTAGTCTTTGGGAACGCGCATAGCGCGTCCCTTACTACTTCATATAATTTATATATCATTGACTTTATGTTGATTACAACTATTTATCGTGTATTATTTTTAATCCATAAAGTATGATGCAAAAAATATACAATTATTAACCTTTGTATGTTTTTAGACTTTTCTTAAGTCTGACATTTAGATTTTCTCACTCCCAAAGCCACATATAACACTTCTCCAATAAATTTGTTCTTGAGTATTTGATGCCATTCTATTTATTTTTTTATGCACGATTAGATGTACAATATTGTGTCTTTCATGTAAATTTTAAATGGTTTCTTGCAAAAATAAATGCTAGAAAAGAAAGGAATGGAGAAATAAAAATAGGAGAAAAAATGTGAGAATGAAAAATTAAGGAAATTGCTATTGTACTAAAGTTCTCTTGGGAAATAAAAAATTATTTTCAACCATTATATAGTTCTTTCGTTGTGATATTTCGGCTAATAATTAAAAATTATTCTCTATTTTATTATTTAATGTAATTCTTTAGCTTTTATAAAATGAAATAGTAAATCAAAAAAGTACTTTAAAAGTTATGCAATCTATATTTGTGGTCAAGCAAGTATAATTATCAACCATACAAAGTCTCAAATTGTAAATTCTGAAAGTATTATTTTGTGTAATAATTTTTTATTTATAGCCATTTAGTTGTTGAATAGGAATGCACTCGAAAAAACAAATAGTTTGAAAGAATACTGTCATGACCCAAGCCTACAGCCTAGACGTGACTGGCGAATTGGGAACCCGAAGGAACCCCAAACAAGCCTCTTAACTTGTCATTACATATCCTTGGTCACGAAAGTATATAAAAGACATATAGAATAGAATGGGACATTAGGGCTAAGGGAAAGCTTTGAATCACATCAACATCAAAAGACAAGGAACCATACCTCATATCATGAATACATAACTTGTCCAACAAACACCTCTACATACATAGATAGAGCAGGGGCCAAAAGTAATCGGGCTCGCCCTCATAGTCAAATAGAACATAAGATAGTGTCTCAATACATAAATAAGAGGAAAATATAAACCAAAGTCCCTGAAATGGAGGACTCACCAACAAGCTTGGAATAGTACCATCTAGCCATGTGGAGGAGGAGGATGATCAACTTGTACACTGGTTCCTACATGGTGATATTATCTAGGCAAGAGTACACGTTAGTACGTTTGAATGTACTAAATATATGGGATGCAATACAACAAGAGATAAGCTTCATGATCAACATGCATAAAAATAAGCAATGGGCATAATATATTAAGATGACATGTATAAAGTAAAATGTGCTTAAGTAATCGATGCTCATATAGAATAACATATGTGTAGAAAAGACCAAGCAAGATTTACAAGGTATAAACCCCTTGGGGTTAGTGATCATGCCACCCCATCACTTAAAAGGATGAGTACAAACCCCCATCTCGGTTGATGAGTATAAACCCCCATCTTGGTTAGTGATGATGCCGCCCCATCACCAGATGGAGAAATACGAACCCTTCACTCAGTTACCCAGGCTCTTGTCCCCCCGGATCGGGCATGGTCTAATGTAACACTTTATATAGGATTTATCATAGGCTTTAGTGCAACATTTCATATAGGAATAATCATATACATAAGCTCATTTCATCATAATAACATCATTCATATCATATCTCATGCTTTGGGTCTTCATTTCCTCAAGAAACCATAACCGGACATTTTATCAAACACCTTGGGGGTGTGTAATGGGGGTAAAAGATCATGAAATTTAGAGATACAATCATACAAGAAAATTTGTTGTAAAACCATCAATCAACACCCTGCAATACCTCCAAGACATTCACATCAAAACCCTTCATCAAATCCAATATTAGATCCAAGATTTAGAGCTCAAAACATGCTAAAACAACTATACTTTCATGAACTAAAATCACTGTATGGTAAATTTCTCAATATACAAGACCCACATGTAAAATCAACTTTAAATCATGCAATATTAGTAAAAACGGAGGCTTTGGCACCATGGGTGGAAGGACCCAATGATTCAACACCACATACCTTAGCTTTGGAGAAGTTCTTGGTGAAGGTTGACAATGGAGACTTAAAGCTTGAACAGAATCCTAAAATATGGAAGAGGGTTTTGGGTCTTGAATTTGGGAGTGAAAATATGGCTAAGTGTTTTGGGAAGTATTAGGAAATGTTTAGGATGATATAAGAGTGAAATTTGACAAAGTATAGATAAAAACACATTTGGGAAACTTGGGCCCAAAACTTAGAATATTTTGGGCCGCACTTAAAAAACACTGCCAGGCAAATACACATCTCCGCATCACAGAGAGGACACAGAGAAGATTTTGTACTGAAGCGCACCCAAGGCACGTCGCGGAGGCATCTAGGAAAGCTCTCTCGAATTCGTCACTTAAAAATTTATAATTGCTATTCTTTTGCTCTTAAATCAAGGTTAGACCCTTTTCACCTAATTTTGACCCCCTGATCACAAATATGAAGTCGGATTTTAGAAATTACAAATGAATTTTTAGATATATGAAAATTAAAATTTGGGGCATTCCGAGGCACGGTTTTGGGCACTTTTTGGGGTCGTTTCCACATCTCCCCCTTGGGAAGATTCATCCCCGAATATAAACGAAACATACAAGACAAGAGTGATCATGAACAAACAAGCCCCAATGAGAATGCAATATAATATGTAAAATACCATTTTCAAATCCTCAATATAAGCGTAAAATCATCATAAGTTTACCAACTTAAACATGAATGCATATGAACGGCATAGAGGCTAAGATGTAGAACTTGAAATCACATATGGGACATAGAATTAGTACCTTAGGCTTGAATAGAGTGTAAAGGATAAGGATACTGCTTTTGCAAGTCCGTTTCGGCCACCTAAGTAGCACTTTCGACTTGTTAGTTCCTCCAAAGGACCTAAACGAATGTCACTTCTTTGTTCCTCAATATCTTTAATTGCCTATCCAAGATCTGAACCGCGATCTCATCATAAGTTAAGTTATCCTCCTTATCACCCACAATATCAAGAGGTATAATGGCATTAGGGTCACCAACGCATTTTCTCAACATAGAAACATGGAATACCAAATGGACCAAATCCATTTCACTAGGCAACTTCAACTCATAAGTTATCTTCCCAATTCTCTTAATTACCTCATAAGGACCAACATATCTTGGACTCAACTTCCCCTTTTTACCAAAATGGACTACACCTTTCATTGGGGAAACCTTCAAATAAACCTAATCACCCACTTGGAATTCTAGATCTCTTCTTCTCACGTCGGCGTAGAATTTTTGACGACTTTGGGCTATCCTCAACCTTTCTCTAATCATCTTAACCTTCTCAACAACTTTGGGCTTCCGTCAAACTTTCCCTAATCATCTTTACCTTTTCAAGAGCATCCAAAACCAGATCTAGACCCAATAAAGCCACCTCCCTAACTCAAACCATCCCATGAGTAATCTACAACGTCTCCCATAAAGATCCTCAAATGGAGCCATACCGATGCTAGAGTGATAGCTATTATTGTAGGAAAACTTAATCAATCAAAGATGGTCATCCCAATTACCTTTAAGCTCCAAGACACAAGCCTAAAGAATATCCTTAAGTGTTTGAATCATCCTTTTGCCTTGGCAATCCGTTTGAGGGTGGAAGGTCATACCAAGATGAACTTTGGTACCAAGACCCTTTTGAAAAGACCTCCAAAAGTGTGAAGTAAATTGTGCACCCCGATCTAATATGATGGATAAAGGAACCAGATGTAACCTCACTATCTCATGGATGTACAACCTTGCATATTCTTGAGCCCCATATGTAGTTTTGACCAGTAGAAAGTGAGCCAATTTCGTCATCCTATCAACCACCACTCATATTGAATCAAAACCTTTTCTAGTCTTGGGCAACCCAACCACAAAATCCATATTAACTACCTCCCACTTCCAAGTAAGAATCTCTATGTCTTAGACTAGGCTACCTGGCCTTTGATATTAGGCTTTGACTTATTGAAATATTGCAACCGGAAACAAATTTGGCACTGTCCCTCTTCATGCCTCCCCACCAATACACATCCCTCAAGTCTCTATACATTTTGGTGGAATGGGGTGGATAGAATAAGAGGAGTTATGGGCTTCATCAAGAATTCTATCCCTCAAACCATCAACACATGGCACACACAACCCCTACCTTAGTATCTAAGTGCCCCATCTCCCCTTGTGAGAAAACCTCTATTTTGCCCTCTTTCACCAAGGCCTTTAATTCAAGCAAGGAGGAGTCTAGATCTTGTTTTTCTATCACCTCATCAACCAAAAAAGATTTAGAACCATCAACCACAACAACACCATTACCCATATCTTCTAACCTCACCCCCAATCTAGCTAACCTATGCATCTCCCTAGCCATCTTTCTTTCACCACCATCCACATGAGCTAGGCTACCCATGGAAACCCGACTCAAAGCATCTGCCACAACATTTGCCTTACATGTATGGTCATGCACACTCATGTCATAGTCCTTAAGGATTTCTAGCCACCTTCCTTGTCTCAAGTTAAGGTTTTTTTGAGTGAAGACATATTGATGGTTCTTATGATCGGTGAAGGCATTAACATGCACCCCATATAAATAATGATGCAAAATCATTAATACAAACACCATGGCGGCTAATTCAAGATCATGGGTATGGTAGTTCCTGTCATGCACTTTGAGTTGTCTAGAAGCATAGGCTATGACCTTACCATTTTGCATTAGTACACAATACAAAACAACTCTAGATGCATCATAATACATAACAAAACCCTCAAGCACATTAGGTAGTGACAATATAGGAGCGAACACAAGTCTATCTTTCAATGTTTGGAAACTTTTCTCAGATTCACCGATCCACACAAACTTTACCTTCTTTTGAGTCAATCTTGACATAGGAGAAGCAATGGAGGAAAACCCATTCACAAACCTTCCATATTAACCTCTTCCCTACTATGTGAATAAATCAAAATATTATAAATGAAAATCGCAATAAAGGAATTGAGGTAGGGCTTGAAGACCCTATTAATTAGGTCCATGAAGAGGGTCGGTGCATTAGTCAATCCAAAGGACATCACCATAAATTCATAATACCCATATCTAGTCTAGAAGGTCATTTTGGAAATATCACACTCCCTCACCCTCACTTGATATTACTTGGACCGAAGATCAATCTTAGAGAAAAAGCTAGCCCCTTGCAATTGGTCAAACAAGTCATCAATCCTTGGAAAGTCATATCTATTCTTTATAGTGACCCTATTGAGTTGCCAATAGGTAAGATTTTATGCAAGATGAAAATCGGATGATCTCTATACACCATTCTAGCAACAATAGAGGTACCAATGGGAGTAGACACTTCATATGACTCATACAACAACTCCAATTCAATATGGAACTTCTTAGCAACAAAGGGGGTAACAAAGGAAAGGGAGGCACCCAGATCAATCAAAGTATATACATCAAGATCAAAGATTTTCAATATATTGGTAACAACATCAGATACCTCACCAACCCTTTGCCTACTATGTAGAGTATAAAATCGGTTGTGCCTTGAGGCACCACCTTGAGGACCACCTCTACCCAGTGGGACCATATTTGCAACCTAAACCTTACCATGATTTCTTGGACAATCTACTTTCTTGTCACCAAGCTCTCCACAACCATAGCATGTATTAGTACCTTTCAAACACGGGCCATTATGACCCTTCCCACATCTAGGACAAACATCAATAGGAGCCAACCCCACCATTACCTTGAGGTCTAGGGAAGTCATTGGCAAACTCCCTATTATAGCATGAGGAGGACTTTGGCCTTGTGAAAGTCTAGCACTCTTGTGGAACTTGCCCTCAAAATGGGCCCTCTTGGCCTCATGACCCCTTTGTTTTCTCAATTTCTCTTCTTCCATTTGCTCGGCATATGTCATCAATCAAGACAAGTCCATGTCACCAATAAGCAAGGCGGACTGGCATTCTTCACTTAGCAAGTCAAAAACCCCCATAACAAACTTATTCATCCTTGACCTAGAGTTGGCCACCAAGTGAGAAACGTACTTTGAAAGTTGATTAAATTTGAGGGCATATTTCCTCACACTCATAGCACCTTGTTTCAAGTTCATAAACTCAACCAAGTTTGCTTTACTAAGCTCAAGAGGGAAGAATCAATTAAGGAAGGCCAATTTGAATTTCTCCCAAAGCACCACATAGCCATTACCCTTCTTACCCTTCCATTGATCAAACCAAATTTAGGTCACCCCTTTGAGTTAGTACGCCGCCAACTCTGCCTTCTCATTTTGCCCAATACCCAAGGTAGACAAGATTTTGAAGTTTTGGGCCACCCTCTTGAGTTGGTACGCTGCCAACTTCGCCTTCTCATTTGGCCCAATACCTATGATCGACAAGATGTTGTAGATTTCATCAATAAACTCTTGTGGATCTTCATCCACCTTTGACCCATGGAAAACCAGAGGATTTATCCTCATGAAGTCTCTTACCCAAGCTCCTAAGGTATTAGCATGAGGTGCTTGTGCCCCTTTTTGGACTTGGTTGGCCACCACTTGGGCAAGCATTGTAAGAGCATCCCGGAGCTCACTATTGGTAGGTTGCTCCTCAAGAGTGTGGGCTCATCTTCCTCTAGTGTTTGGCATGATATATCATAGCAAAGAATAATCATTAGGAGGAAAAACTTATCATAATTCTATAGCACGACTTAGAACATGAAGAAGGGAAATATTTCCTAAAATGCCTCATAGCCTCCTATTCATAGTCAAGGCGCACTTTACAACTATGAATAGGACTCTAGCAGATGAGATGTATTAGGATCTAAGGATCTAACAACCTAGTGCTTTGATACCAAGATTGTCACGACCAAAGTCTAGGGCCTAGATGTGACCAGCAAATGGGGAACCCGAAGGAACCCCAAACAAGCGTCTTAACTTGTCATTACACATCCTTGGTTGCAAAAGTATATAAAAGACATATAGAATAGAATGGGCCATAAGCGCTAAGGGAAAGCTTTACAACACATCAACAATAAAAGATAAGGAATCATACCTCATATCATGAATTCATAACTTGTCCAACAAACACCTCTACATACATAGGTAGAGTAGGGGCCAAGACAAAGTAACTGGGCTCACCCTTATAGTCAAATAGAACATAAGATAGTGTCTCAAGACATAGATAATAGGAAAACATTAACCAAAGTCCCCAAAATGGAGGACTCACTAAAAAGCTTGGAATAGTATTGTCTAACCATGCGGAGGAGGAGGATAATCAACTTGAGCACCAGTTCCTACATGGTGATATCATGTAGGAGAGAGTATGCGTTAGTATATTTGAAAGTACTAAGTTTGTTGGATGCAATGCAACAAGAGATAAGCTTCATGATCAATATGCATAACAATAGGCAATGGGCATAATATATCAAGATGACATGTATGATCAATGCATAAGTAAATTATGCTTAAGTAATCTATGCTCATAATCGGGCATGGTCTAATACAACACTTTATATAAGATTTATCACAGGCTTTAGTGCAATATTTCATATAGGAATAATGATATACACAAGCTCATTTCATCATCACAACATCATTAATATCATATCTCATACTTTGGGCCTTTATTTCCTCAAGAAATCATAACCGGATATTTTATCAAAACACCTTGGGGGTGTGCAATGGGGATAAAAGACCATGCAACTTAGAGATGAAATCATGCAACAAAATCAATTGTAAAACCATAAATAAACACCTTACAACACCCCTAAGATGTTCAAATCAAAACCCCTCATCAAATCCAACATTAGATCCAAGATTAAGTGCTCAAAACATGCTAAAACAATCACACTTTCATGAACTAAAATCATTGTACAATAAATTTCTCAATATACAAGACCCACATGTAAAATCAACTTTAAATCATGCAATATTAGTAAAAAGGAGGTTTAGGCACCATGGGTGGAAGGACTCAATGGTTCAACACCACATACGTAGCTTTGGAGAAGTTCTTGGTGAAGGTTGATAATAGAGGCTTGAAGCTTGAAGAGAATTCTTAAATCTGGATGAGGGTTTTAGTTCTTGAATTTGGGAGTAGAAATATGGCTAAATGTTTTGGGGAGTATTGGGAAATGTTTAGGATGATAAAAGGGTGAAATTGACTATGTATTGATAAAAATACGTTTGGGAAACAAGGGCCCAACACTTAGAATATTTTGGGCCGCACTTGAAAAACACTGCCAAGTAAATACACATCTCCATGTTGCGAAGAGGACGCAAAAAAGATTTTGTGCTGAAGCACGCCCAAGTCGCATCTTGGAGGCATCGTGGAAAGCTCTCTGGAATTCGTCACTTAAAAATTTATAATTGCTATTCCTTCGTTCTTAAATTGAGGTTAGACCCTTTTTCACCTAATTTTGCCCCCCTGATCACAAATATGAAGTCAGCTTTTTGAAATAATAAACAAATTTTTAGATATATCAAAAATAAAATTCCAGGCATTCCAAGGCATATTTTGGACACCCTTTAGGGTCGTTTCAAATACCACTAAAGAAAAACAACAAAATACTACAAATAAAGCTAAATGTAATAATGTGAATGAAGGATGGAGACAAAAAATTGTCACGACCCAAGACTAGGCCTACACATGACACAGTGCATGGGGAACCCGAAGGGAACCCAAGCAAGCCTCTTAACATATCATTACACATCCTTGGTCGTGGAAGCAATAAAATACAATAAGAGTAGTAAATTTGGATAATCGGGGCTAAGGGACATTTTCCATATAATTAACATCAAGAGTCAAAGCTAATAGCATTATACATAACATGTCCAACAACACCTCTAACCATAGAACTTAGCAGGGTCCAAGACAAGCAACCGGGCTCACCCTCATAGTCAAAAATATACAATAAATAAAGAGAGTCGTAATACATAACATAAGAGCATAAATATTATCCCTGGACTGGAGGACTCACAACTAGCTTTAGAGAGGTTGTACTAGCCATGTGGAGAAGGATGATCAAGTGTGGCTCCAGTTCCTACATGGTAACATCATGTAGGCATAGAGTATACATTAGTATGTTTGGATGTACTAAGTATGTAGGATGCAATGCAATAAGAGATAGGTATCACAACCAAAATGCTTAATAGTAGGCAATAGATAACATATTAGCAATATAGCATGTATAATCAATGCTTAAGTAAAATATGCTTACATAGAATATAATACAAGGTGTAAAAAGAGACCAACATTATAAAACCCATAGGTTACCAAGGTACAAACCCCTTTGGTTTGTTGGTGGATCGTTGAAGCCTATCACCCCTAGTGATTGAGGAACTAACCCCTCAACTAGTTACCAAGGTACAAACCTCTCAATTGGTTAGTGGATAGTTGCACCCTACCACCCCTGGTGATTGAGGTACTAACTCTTCAACCCGGTTATCATTGCACAATCCCTTGATTAGTATCAATGTACAAACCCCTCCACATGGTTACCGGGGCTCTTAACCCCCCGAGCAAGGCATGGTCACATTCTAACACTATGTCGGAGAATATCATATACATACATCCCTTTCATCATGATAAAGTCATTCAACTCATAAGACATATATTGGACCTTCAATTCTGAAAAATATATTAACAAGACATTTTATCAAATACTTGGCGGGTGTGTAGTGATAGTATAAAACCATAGAATTCAAGTGTGTAATCATGCTAGATATTCAATGTAAAACCATCAATATACAATAGATAACACCCTCAAGTAATATACATCAAAACCCTTCATCGAATCTCACAATAGCTCTTACATTCATAGCTTAAAACATGATAAAACAATCATAATTTAATGAAACCCCAACATATTGTGTAGTGAAATTCATAACAAGTAAGACCCATGAGTAAATCAACATGAAATAAGGCTAAGTATAAGTATTTTTATGCATAGGAACACTTTGGATCAAGACCCAAAAGCCTTAGGCCCAAATAAGAAAACTGCACACAAAATAAACTGAGGCGTGCCCTTGGCGCGTCGCCCCTTGGGCGCGAAAACCTCTCTGAATGTGATTTTTGGGAAAATGAAATTGCGATTCATTTGCTCTAAAATTGGGGTTAGACTCATTTCCCACTCAACTTGAAACCTTGAATAAGAATATAAAATTAGATTTTTGATATCACACACGAATACTGGGATATATGAAAATTATGATTCTTTGCACTTCCAAGGCATATTTTCAGGCATTTTTTTGGGGTCATTTCAATATCTCCCCCTTGAGAACATTCATCTCTGAATGTCAAAAAAATGTATATAAGAAAAGTAATCATAGAGAGGTCATCCCCAATAAAAATGCAACAACATTCTTAAAACACCATTTTCAAAATCTCCACATAAGTGTAAAATCAGCATGAACTTTGTCAATATAGACATGAATGCATGCAAATGACTTAGGGGTTGAAGCATAAGATTTGAAACCATAAAGAAAGGGACTTGAGGTGTTATCATAAGCTTGAATAGAATGAAGGAGATACAGATATTGCTTCTTCATGACCACTTCGGCTCCCCGAGAGATATTTTTTACGAGACGATTCTTTTAAAGGGCCTTAACGGAAGCCTTATCCTTGTTCCTCAACCACTTTACTTGTCTATGTAAAATTTGAACCAGAACCTCTACATAAGTCAAGTTTTCCTCAACAAAAACCACAACATCCAATGGGACAACAGCATTAGGGTCACCCACACATTTTCTCAACATGGACACATAAAACACCGGATGAACCAAATTCATTTCAGTAGGTAACTCCAACTCATAAGCCACCTTAACAATCCTCATCATTACCCAATAAAGCCCCACATATCTTGGACTCAACTTGTCCTTCTTACAAAAATGAACCACACCCTTCAAGGGCGAAACCTTAAAATAGACCCAATCACCAATATTAAATTCAAGGTCTCTCCTCCTCACTCTGGTACAGGATTTTTTTTGATGACTTTTGGCTATTTTCAACGTGTCTCTAATCATCCTTACCTTCTCAAGAGCCTCTATAACTAGATCCAGACTCATCAAAGGCACCTCTCCTACCTCAAACCACCCAACCGGTGATCTACAACACCTACCATAGAGGGCCTCAAAAAGAGCCATACCAATACTAGAATGATAGCTATTATTATATACAAACTCAATCAATGGAAGTTGATCATCCCAACTACCATTGAGCTCCTATACATAAGCTCTAACTATGTCCTCATGTATTTGGATAGTCCTTTTGGCTTGGCCATCCGTCTGAGGATTAAAGGCCGCACTAAGCTTTAACTTTGTTACAAGACCTTCTTGGAAGGACCACCAAAAGTGTGAAGTCAATTTTGCACCATGATCCAATATGATGGTGTAATGACCTCAAAAAAGCCCAAAAATATGCCTCGAAAGTGCTCAAAATTCTAATTTTCATATATCTAAAAATTCATGCATTTTCAAAAATCCAACTTCATATTCTTGTTCAAAAGGTCAAAATTAGGGGGAAAAAGGTCTAACTCCAATTTTAGAGTGAATGAATCACAATTTCAAATTTCAAAGTGATGAATTCCAGTGAGGTTAGCGCGTTGTAGGCGCAACGCGCTTCATTGAAAAAAAGTATCTAGTTTTTTATTTTGATCCAAGACTTTTAATTCTTGGGCTTAAACCCTCTCATATGAAAAAATACCTATACGTACTTATTTTTTACCTTCATATCATTCAAAACATTCCCCAATACTCATTCAAGCATTTAGTCAAATATTTTACTCCTAAACTCAAGTCTCAAAACACATTCGGATATAAGGATTTCCTCCCAAGTTTCAAGTCTCCATCTCTAATCTTCTCCAAGGTTTCTTCAAAAGCTAAGGTATGTGGGTTTCTTTCATGGGTTCCTTTCACCCATGATACCTAAACTCTTTTACTCAAAATTATATGATTTAAAATTGATTTATTCATGAGATTTTATCTTATCTATTATGAAAATCACTGCACAATATGTTGGGGTTTATGAAATTGTGACTATTTTACTATGGTTGGAGCTATGAATCTAAGGTCTATTATGAGAACTGATGAAGGGTCTTAATGTATATTGTTTGAGGGTGTTACCAAGTATCTATTGATGGCTTTACACTAATTTTTCTAGTATGATTTCACTCTTGAATTGCATCATTTTACTCTAGTGTTACATACCCTCTAAGTTTTGATAAAATATTCGGTTATGGATTCTTGAGGAATGGAAGGTCCAATGTATGTCTTATGAGTTTAATGACTAAATGATGATGGAACATTGATAAGATAATGATGGAATGATGATTAAAAGGAATGTATGTGTACGATGATGAAAGAAGTATGTATGCATATGATATTATATCTATATAGTGTTAGGGATGACCAAGCCTAGCTCAGGGGGTTGTAGGCCCGGGTAACCTATCGAGGGATTTGTAGCCTTGGTCACCTAGCTCGGGGGGTGGTAGGCTTGGGTAACCTTTTTAGGGTTTGGTACCCATCAACCTTGATGGGGGGTTTGTACTCTGTCAACCTCGGTGGGGGGTTTGTACTCCATCAAACTCATGAAGGGGTTTGTACCTCATCGACTATCCAAGGGGGTGATAGGCCTTGGCTTACACTATAATGGTGACTCCGTACAATCATATTATGCTCTATATAAGCAAGGTTTTACTTCAAGCATTATTCATACATGTCATATTGTTAGTACGTTATCCATTGCTTATGATTTTGCATTTTGCTTATGATTCTTATCTAGTAAGCAAGGTTTTACTTCAAGCATTATTCATACATGTCATATTGTTAGTACGTTATCCATTGCTTATGATTTTGCCTTTTGCTTATGATTCTTATCTAGTGTTGCATAGCATCCTACATACTTAGTACATTCAAACATACTAATGCATACTCTATGCCTACATGATATCACCATGTAGGAATTGTAAGTCCTATTGATTCTCCTCCTAGCTAGATGGATTGTTCAAGTTAGCTTATGGTGAGTCCTCAAGTGCAGGGATAATATCTATCTTCTCTCAAGCTTATGTTTAGACTATGTCTTGTATGTTTTGATTACCTATTGTTACTATCATGATGGTGAGCCCGGTTGCTTTTCTTGGCCCCTCGCTCTTATAGATGTAGTAGAGGTATTGTTGTATATGATATGTATCAATGCTATAAGCTTTGACTCTCTTGTTTCTTGATGTTTATAATATGGATGTTCACCCTTAGTCCTATTTTCCCTTGTTTATGCTTATCTCTTGTTGACATTTTTATTGCATCTGCGACTAAGGATGTTGATGATATGCAATGAGGCTTATTTGGGATTACTTTTCTTGGCCCCTAGGCGTGGGTCGTGACAAAGATGGTATCAGAGTATTAGGATGTTAGATCCTTGGTGTCTAACACACCGTGTCTAACACACCGCATCAATTAGAGTCTTATTCATGGTTGTGAAGAACACCACAACTATGAATAGGAGGCTTTAAGGCATTCTAGGAAATATTTCACTTCTTTATGATCTTTGTTGTGCAATGGAGTTAGATCCCCTAGGGCTTACTGCTAATCCCTAACCGTTACATTATAGGATGTGTCTCAAGATACTAGGGATGATGCTATGATGAATACAGAGGTTTGCAATGCTCTATGGGTATTGGCTAAAATAGTGACAAAGTGTCAACTCACCTCGATCAACAAGTGAGTGCCCCCAACACTTCAATTGGTAAAGGGAGAGGTAGTGAGGCCAAGAGGGCTCGTATTGAAGCAAAGTTCCAAAGTGTCAAGAATAGAGGTAATGCTATTTGTCAAATATGTAGTAAGGTTCACAGGGGCCCATGTTTCAAATGCACCAATGCTTATTTCAATTGTAGCAAAGTGGGACATAAGAGGAAGGATTATCCTCATAGACGCACTAAGAGTAAAGGAGGCGATGGTGTGATGACTAACCCCAAGTGCCAAGGGTGTAGGGTGTACCATGGTGGCCATGCTTAAGAAAGACCAATGCTTGCTATGGATGTAGTAAAGTGGGTCACAGGCTAGTGGATTGTTTGTATGGTTGAAGGAAGTGTAAAGGTGGTCAACCTTTAGATCAAAGTGGTCATGTTGATCAAGTGACTTATGAAGGGGATAAGGTATCTGATGTTGCTACCGGTATGTTGAAATTTCCCTTGGCTTTGATGTGTTTGCATTGATGCGCCCTCAAGAAGGAAATAAGGTGCCCGATATTGCTATCATTATGTTACAATTTCCTTTGAGTTTGATGTGTTTGCATTGATGGGTCGGTGTGACACTATTTCTTTCATTATTCTTTTGGTTGCTAGTGGGGTTCATGTGTGTCCCAAACTCTCTTTGGTGTCTATCTCATTAGTAAGCCTATTGTTGTTTGAGAGTTCATGGGTGTTGCTCCATGCTTATATTTCATTAGGTCTTGCCTTGTAACTTGTTGGATTTGCTGTGGTGGACCTTGATGTTATGCTTGGGGTAGATTAATTGCATGCATGTTGTGTCTTCCTTGATGTGGGACCCGTAGAGTTAAGTTTTGACTCTCTATTGAGTCCATCCTCGGTGGGGGGGCTTGTAATACGGTTACAAAGAGGTAAGTCTGTTTCTTGTCTTAAGGTATAATTGATCTCTAAGGGTTGCCCCCATGTTCTTATTGCATAGGGTTTTATCTTGTTATTTTGGTTGAACTTAGTTTGTTGGATTGAAGGTCTTGAGGTAGGTCGACTACTTGCATATTGTGTCTTTTTTTATTGTAGAACCCGTAAGTTTGTAATATGATGGTTAAGAATGGTCGATCTATTCGATCAACTACAATGAGTTAGTCAATTCTCTAAGCTTGATATTGGGTTCTAGTTTTGTTCCAAACTGATGATGAGGATAGGTAGTATCCCTAAGTATCTTTTTGGATTAGAAATAAGCCTTTCTAGTATATTGGAGATGTTTGGTTTGCTATACATAGGTTATGTTTATGGGTTTCATCAATAGGGTCTTTAGTCCCTACATTGTTATGCTTGTGGTGGTCTCTAGTGATGAAGTATGGATTTATTTAGAGCTTATGAACCATTTGGGGGGTAACATCGCAAATTTTGGGGTAGGAGAAGTGGTTTGCTAAGTATGTGAAGTGTGAAATGTGGTTAAAGGAGGTTACCTCTTAAGTCATGTGGCATCGGAGGATGGTATTAAGATTGATCTTAAGGAGATGTGTGTGAGTAGAAATTGGCCTAGACCCTTGACTCCCTTGGATATTAGGAATTTCTTGGGCTTAGTGGGCTATTATTGGAGGTTTGAGAATGCATTCTCTTCTATTGCTTCTCTTATGACAAAATTGACTCAAAAGAAGGCTAAGTTTGTATGGTCCAATGAATGTGAAAGTAGTTTGCAAAGCTTGAAAGATGTGTCCGCCCC
Organism: Solanum virginianum; assembly: GCA_000787875.1. Classification (NCBI taxonomy): domain Eukaryota; kingdom Viridiplantae; phylum Streptophyta; class Magnoliopsida; order Solanales; family Solanaceae; genus Solanum; species Solanum virginianum. Next base: position 57,308 of record DF359722.1, read on the forward strand.
TATATTGTCACTAATGGATGGGCTCAAGGGACTTGTTGTTTATTATGATGCTTCCCGAAGTTTGGAGTGCATATTGATATGTTCTTCGATCATAAGAGCCTATAATATGTCTTCACTCAAAAGGATCCCAACTTGATGCAAAGGAAACAGTTGGAACTTCTTAAGGACTATGATTTGAGTGTGCATTATCATCCCAGTAAGGAAAATATGGTGGTGGATTCTTTGTGTAGGGTGTCTATAGGTAGCCTAGCACATGTTGATGGTGGTGATAAGGAGATGGCTAGGGAGGTGCACCTATTGGCTAGATTGGGAGCTAGGTTGGAAGAGGTTGGTAATAGGGGTATTGTTGCTATTGATGGTTCTAGGTCATCCTTAATTGATGAGGTGATACAAAAACAAGATCTTGATCCCTCCTTGTTGGAATTTAAAGCCTTGATGAAAGAGGCAAGGTGGAGGTTTTCTCCCAAGGTAGAGGTTTTCTCCCAAGGGGGAGATGGTGCCCTTAGGTACCAAGGTAGGTTGTGTGTACCATGTGTTGATAGTTTGATAGAAAAGATCCTTGATGTGGCCCATAACTCTTCTTATTCTATCCACCTCGGTTCCACAAAAATGTACAGAGACTAGAAAGATGTGTATTGGTGGGGAGGCATGAAGAGGGACATTGCCAAATTTGTTTCTGGTTGTCACAGTTGTCAACAAGTCAACCTGAACATCAAAGCCCAGATGGCCTAACCCAAGATATTGAGATTCCTACATGGAAGTGGGAGGTGATTTATATGGATTTTGTGGTTGGGTTTCCCAAGACTAGAAAGGGTTTTGATTCCATTCGGGTGGTGGTTGATATGATGACAAAATTGACTCACTTTCTACAAGTTAAGACCATATATGGGGCTGAAGATTATGGAAAGTTGTAAATTCATGACTTGGTAAGGTTGCATGGGGTTCTTTTTTCCATCATATCGGATTGTGGGGGACAATTCGCTTCATATTTTTGGATAATGATGAAAAGAGATGTATGTCATTACATCGTATCGTAGGGCACAATTCACTTCATACTTTTGGAGGTCCTTTCAAAGGGGTCTTGGTACTAGAGCTAAGCTTTCTATGGCCTTCACCCTAAAACGGATGGCCAAGCCGAAAGAACCATCATAATCCTTGAGGATATTCTTAGAGCATGTGTGTTAGAGCTTAAAGGTAGTTGGGATGATCATCTTCCATTTATTGAGTTTTCCTACAACAATAGCCATCATTCTAGCATCGGTATGACTCATTTTGAGGTTTTCTATGGTAGGTGTTGTATATCACTAGTGGGGTGGTTAGAGGTTAGTGAGGTGGCCTTGTTAGCACCATATCTGGTTATGGAGACTCTTGAGAAGGTCATAATGATTAAAGAAAGGTTGAAGATGGCTCAAAGTTCTCAAAAGTCTTATGCCGGTGAGAGGAGAAAGGATCTTAGATTTGAAAATCGGTGGTTTGGGGTAACTGAAGGTTTTACTCATGAAAGGCATGGTTTACCCCAGTAAAGATGAATTTGGATTCATGGTTTGTGAGTCTTCATTAGGTGTTAAGGTAGGTTAGTGGAGTTGCATACGAATAGGAAGTGCCTTTGGATAAGGGCATGGTTTGTCCGATTCTTCGTGTCTGTAGGATTGAGGAGGTGTGTTGGTGATTCAAGTTTTATAGGAGTAGTTGGATAAGGATATGGTTCATCCAATTCTCCATGTTTCTAGGTTGAGGGGATGTGTTGGTAGTTCAAGTGTTATAGGACTCCTTGAGGTTGTAGACGTTGTGGGGAATCAGTTGACCTATGAAGAGGTCCGATGGAGAAGTTGGGTGGATAAGAGTAAAGGTTGATTTGTGAGGGTGTAGTGTTTGTCAAGTCCCAAGGGGAGAATCGTCGAGTCGATAGTATCTCTCGGGGAGCCAAAGTGGGCATAGAGGAACAATATCCATACTTCTATCATTCTACTCAAGCTTATGATAACACGTCAAGTCCTTTTATGATTCCACGTCTCATGTTCTAGCCTCTATGTCATTGTATGCATTCATGTTTATATTGAGAAAGTTCATGGTGATTTTAACACTCATGTTGAGTTTTTAAAATTGGTTTTAAATGTATTGTTGCATTCTTGTTGAGGCTGCTTAGTTCATTGAAGATTACTCTTCTCATATACGTTTCTTTGACATTCATGGATGAATGTTCCCAAGGAGGAGATATCATAACGACCCCAAAAATTGCCCTAAATATGCCTCGAAAGTGCCTGAAATTATAATTTCCATATATCTCAAAATCCATGAATTAATTCGAAAATCTGACTTCATATTCTTGTTTAGGGGGTCAAAATTAGGGGAGAAAAGGGTCTAACTCCAATTTTAGTGCGAACGAATCAGAATTTCAAATATCAAAGGGACGAATTCTAGTGAGGTTAGCGCGTTGCAGGCACGACACTCTTCAGTGTTAAAAAATGTCCATTTTTTAATTTTGGTTCAAGACTTCTTGGGCTTAAACCCTCCCATATGAAAAAATACCTATACTTAGCTATTTTTCACCCTCATATCATTCAAAACATTCCCTAATACCCATTCAAACACAGCCAAATATTTTACTCCTAAACACGTCTCAAAACTCATTTGGATCTAAGAATTTTCTCCCAAGCTTCAAGTTTCCATCTCATATCTTCTCCAAGGATTCTTTAACAGCTAAGATATGTGGGTTTCTTTCACCCGTGATACCCAAGCTTTTTTTCTCAAATTATTGTATGATTTAAAGTTGATTTATTCATTGGATTTTATCTATTATGAAATTCACTGCACACTATGTTGAGGTTTATGAAATTATGATTGATTTACTATGTTTGGAGCTATGAATCTAAAGTCTATTGTGAGAATTGATGAAGGGTCTTAACGTGAGAATTGATGAAGGGTCTTAATGAATTAATGAATGTAAGGTTTGAGGGTGTTACCAAGTATCTATTAATGGCTTTACACTGATTTTTCTAGTATGATTTCACTCTTGAATTGCATGGTTATAAACTAGCATTATGCACCCTCTAAGTGTTTGATAAAATGTCCGGTTATGGATTCTTGAGGAATGGAAGATCCAATGTATGTCTTATGAGTTGAATGACTAAATGATAATTAAATGTTGATGGAATATTGTTGGGATGGTATGGAATGATGATGAAAAGGAATATATGTGTACAATGATTAAAATATTATATATATATATATATATGATATTATCTCTATATAAAGTTAGGGATAACCAAGCCTCGCTCAAGGGTTGTAGGCTCGGGTAACCTATCGAGGGGTTGGTATCTTGGTCGCCTAGCTCGGGGGGTGGTAGGCCCGAGTAACCTTGTTAGGGGTTGGTACCCATCAACCTTGATGGGGGTTTATACTCTGTCAACCTTGATGGGGGGTTTGTACTCCGTCAACCTCGGTGGGGGTCTCATGAAGGGGTTCATACCTCATGCGCCTACCCAAGAGGGTGGTAGGCCTTCGCTTACACTATAATGGTCATTCCTTACACTCGTATTATGTTCTATATAAGCATGGTTTTACTTTAAGCATCATTCATACATGTCATATTGTTAGTATGTTATCCATTGCTTATTATTATGCAATTTGCTTATGATGCCTATCTATTATGGCATTGCATCCTACATACTTACTACATTTAAACATACTAACGCATACTCTATGCCTACATGATATCACCATATAGGAACTGGAGCTCCTACTAGATTCTCCCCGTGGCTAGACGGACTGTTCAAGTTAGATTATGGTAAGTCCTCAAGTCTGGGGATAATATCTATCTTCTCTCAAGCCTATGTTTAGACTATGTCTTATATGTTTAGATTACCTATTATTACTATCATGAGGGTGAGCCCAGTTGCTTCTCTTTGACCCCCGCTCTTATCTATGTAGTAGAGGTGTTGTAGGACACGATATGTATCTTTGCTATGAGCTTTGACTCTCTTGTTTCTTGATGTTTATGATATGGAAGTTCACCGTTAGTCCCATTTCCCCTTGTTTATGCTTATCTCTTATTGTCATTTTAATTGCTTTTGCGACCAAGTATGTGTGATTGTATGCTATAAGGCTTGTTTGGGGTTCCTTCGGGTTCCCCATTTGCCGATCACGTCTAGGTCCTATGAATTGGTCATGATAGATAGACAAAGAAAGCCCATGCAACCTCACTAAGTCATGAATGTACAACCTAGCATAATCTTCAGCCCCAAATGTAGTCTTAACTAGTAGAAAGTGAGCCAATTTCGTCATCCTATCAACCAAAACCCAAATAGATTCAAAATCCTTTCTAGTCTTGGGCAACCCAACCATAAAATCGATATTAATCTCTTCTTACTTCCAGGTAGGAATCTCTATGTCTTGGATTAGGCCACCTGGCCTTTAGTGTTCGCCTTTGACTTGTTGGCAACTGTGGCAACTAGATATAAATTTGGCAATGTTCTTCTTCGTGCCTCTCCACCAATACACTGCTCTCAAATCTCTATACACCTTAGTAGTCCCCAGGTGAATAGAGTAAGAAGAACCATGAGCCTCATCAAGAATCTTTTCCTTCAAGCCATCAACACAAGGCACACACAACCTACCTTGGTACCTAAGGGCACCATCTCCCCCTTGGAAGAAAACCTCCACCTTACTATCTTTTATTTATGCCTTCAATTCTAACAAAGCATGGTCAAGATCATGCTTAGCTTTTACCTCCTCAACTAATGAAGATTTAGAACCATCAACAACAACAACAATTCCATTGTCAACCTCTTCCAACCTAATTCCCAATCTAGCCAACCGATTGACCTCTCTAGCCACCTCTTTATCACCACAATCAACATGAGTTAGGCTACCCATATAAACCCTACTCAAAGCATCTGCCACCACATTAGCCTTATCGGGATGATAATGCACACTCATATCATAGTCCTTAAGAAGTTCTAACCACCTTTTTTGTCTCAAGTTGTGATCTTTTTGAGTGAAGACATATTGGAGACTCATATGATTGGTGAACACATCAACACGCATCCTATACAAATATTGGCGCCAAATTTTCAAAGTGAAGACCATGGAGGCTAACTCAAGATCATGGGTAGGATAAGTCTTTCCAAGCATCTTAAGTTGTCTAGAAGCATAGGCTATCACCATACCATTTAGCATCAAAACACCACCCAACCAATTATTGAGGCATAACAATACACAACAACCCCTCCAACCCTTCCAGTAAAGCCAAGATAGGGGCGGACATAAGCTTAACATTCAATGTTTTAGAAACTCTATTCACACTCATCGGTCTACTCAAATTAGTCTTACTTGGGGTCAACTAAGTCGTAGGAGAAGCAATAGAAGAAAACCTACCCACAAACCTCCGGTAATATCCGCTAAGTTCAAGATGCCCCTAATATCCGATGGGATCAATAGTATAGGCTAATCTCTAATCACCTTCGTTTTATTAAGGTCCATATTAATGCCATCACCCAGTACCATACGACCTAGGAAGGCAACCTATTACAACCCAAAACTCCCATTTCTCTTATATAGCACCCAATCTTCTTCGTTAAACTTTGTAGTACTACCCTCAAATGACTCACATGCTTCTCCTCACTCAAACCAACATATCACCACCAAGGACCATAACAAGCATAAAAGACAGGGTTTAAATACCCTATTCATGAGACCTATAGACATAACCAATCCAATAGCCAAACTAAAGACACTATTACAAATTCAAGAATGCCGGTAAGGACACCAAGGACTCATCTACCACAAAAATAGCCTAATAGAAATATCTTAGGTTCAATACCCCTAACTTTCACAAGATGAAGAATGCAACCCTTAGAGATCAAGTATACCATAGTACAAGAAATGGATCTACCTCTTTTGCTACTACTAGATAATCTCCCACTAAAAGACAGGTTTAGTAGGGACTTGGAATCTAACTCTACGGGTTCTACTATCCAAGGAGACGCAACATCTTATACAACTAATCCATCCCAAGTATGGCATCAAAATCCACCACATCAACCCAACAAGTCACAAGGCAAGACCTATAGCAATATGAACATGGAATAATACCTATGAACTTTCTAACAACAATAGATTCAACAAAAAAGAGGTGGTAGACTTCAAACTTTCACACAACCACTCGGGCACACTTGAAGCCCACTAGCAATAAGGATGAATAATGAAAGAGATAGTGGCACTTGGGCCCATCAAGGCATACACATCAAAATCAAAGGAAATTTTAACATACCGGTAGCAACATTGGGCACCTCCTCCCCTCCTTGAGCCCCTTGATCAACATAACCACCTTGCCCTTGTGGTCGGACGTCCTTACCTTTGTTGTGATCATGTGGACAATCCAGAATTTTGTGGTCCCTCTCACCATACCCAAATAATGCACTTGTGTTCCTCCAATATGCACTACTATGATTTCTTCCACATTTTGGGCATCTAAGATGAGTAACCCCATCATTACCCACTTTACTCTTATTATGTTTATGAGGACAATCCATTATCTTGTGACCCATCTCCCCACAACCATAACAACCATTGGTCTTCTTTAAGCACGGGCCATCATGGCATCTACCACACTCTAGGCACCTGGCATAAGGTATCACACACCATGATCTTTTGCACTTTGAAACTTTCCTTCACCACGGACCCTCTTGACCTCACTGCCCCTCCTCTTACCATTTAAAGTCTTGGCAGCACTCACTTGTTGATTGAGATGAGTTATCAATTTTGTCACTGCTTTGGCCAATGCCCATAGAGCATTGCGAACCTCCGTGTTTGATATATCACCGTCCTGAGTAGCTTGAGACATATCCTGAAATGTAATAGTTAGGGATTAGTAATAAGCCCTTGGGGACCTAACTCTATTGCATGACATAGGTCATGAAGAAGTGAAACATTTTTTAGAATGCCTCATAACCTCCTATTCATAGTCATGGTGCGCTTCACAATCATAAATCTAATCGATGCGGTGTGTTGGACAACGAGGACCTAACAACATAGTGCTCTGATACCAAGTTTGTCATGATCCAAGCCTAGGGCCTAGATATGACACGGCGCATACGAAACCCAAAGGGACCCCAAGCAAGCCTCTTAACATATCATTACACATCCTTAGTCGTGAAAATAATAAAATACAATAAGAGTAGTAAATAGGGATAATCAGGGCTAAGGGGCATTTTCCATATCATAAATATCACGAGTTAGGAGAGAGTCAAAACTCAGAGCATTATACATAACAAGTCCAACAACACCTCTAACCATAGAACTTAGTAGGGGCCAACACAAGCAACCAGGCTCATCCTCATAGTCAAATATACAATAAAGAAAAAGAGTCATAATACATAACATAATAGCATAAACATTGGCCAGGGAATGGAGGACTCACCAACTAGCTTTAGAGTGGTCATACTTGCCACGCGGAGAAGGATGATCAAGTGTGGCTCTGGTTCTTATATGGTAACATCATGTAGGCATAAAGTATGTGTTAGTATGTTTGACTGTACTAAGTATGTAGGATGCAATGCAACAAGAGATAGGGATCATAACCAAAATGCATAATATTTGGAAATAGATAACATATTAGCAATATGTCATGTATGATTAATACTTAAGTAAAACGTGGTTACATAGAATATAATACAAGTTGTAAGAAGAGACCAATATAACAAAACCCGTAGGTTACCAAGGTACAAACCCCTTTGGTTGATTGGTGGATCATCGCACCCTACCACCCCTAGTGATTGAGGAATTAACCCTTCAACTCAGATACCAAGGTACAAATCCATTGATTGGTTGGTGGATACTCGCACCCTACCACCCCTGGTTATTGAGTTACTTAGCCTTAACCTGGTTATCAAGGCACAGCCCCTTTATTAGTATCAAGGTACAAACCCCTCGACATGGTTACCTAGGCTCTTAACGCCCCAAGCAAGGCATGGCCATATTCCAATACTATATAGGAGAATATCATATACATACATATCTTTCTTCATCGTAATGTCATTCAACTCATAAGACATGCATTGGACCTTCAATTCCTCAAGATACATTAACCGAATATTTTATCAAACACTTGGCGGGTATGTAGTGCTAGTATAAAACTATGCAATTCAAGAGTGTAATCATGCTAGAAAATCAATGCAAAACCATCAATAGATACTTGGTAACACCCTCAAGCAATATACATCAAAACCCTTCATCAAACCTCGCAATAGCTCTTAGATTCATAGCTTAAAACATGCTAAAATTATCACAATTTCATGAAACCCCAACATAGTGTGCAATGAAATTCATAAAAAGTAAGACCCATGAGTAAATCAACTTTAAATCATGCAATTTTAGGTAAAAGGAAGCTTGGACATCATGGGTGAAAGGAACCCAAGAAAGAAACCCACATACCTTGACTTCGGGGAATCCTTGAAGAAGATTGGAGATGGAGACATGAAGCTTAAATGAGAACCTTAAGATCCGGATGAGTTTTGGAACTTGAAATTTGGAGATGAAATATTGTTTAAGTGTTTCAGAGAGTATTTGGGAATGTTTTGAATGACATGAGGATGAAATAAGGCTAAGTATAGGTATTTTCACGAATGGGAACACTTAGGCCCAAGACCCAAAAGCCTTGGACCGGACAAGAAAACTAGACAGAAAATGAATTGAGGTGCGCCCTTGGCGCATCGCGCCTTAGGTGTGAAAACCTCTCTGGAATATGATTTTTGAAAAAATGAAATTGCGATTCATTTGCTCTATAATCGAGGTTAGACCCATTTTCCACTCAATTTGACCCCCTAAACAAGAATATGAAATCGAATTTCCAATATCAAGAATGGATTTTGAGATATATAAAAATTACGATTTCGGGCACTTCCAGGACATATTTTTCGACATCTTTTTGTGGTCGTTTCAAAAATGTAGAAGAATAAGAGTTCCATGAATTTTACAATAATGGAGAAAAATAATATTGCATGTAAAAATAAGGATATTACATTAAGGGAAGCAAACTTGATTGCTATTAAGAAAGAATTTTAAAGCAAGCATGATAGTTAAATTTAGGAGAGGATAGTTAATTGTTGTTAAGATGAAATTTAACAATCACTAAGTAATTACAATGATAGGTAAAATACCGCACAAAAATGGTGCTTTTAAACTTTAAATATATAATGTGAACGTTTATTGATTATTAAAATAGGACTCTATAATCTAAAAATCAGCACTGAAGCAATAAAATAAAGGTTAAGGAGTGAGTAATTAACAAATACGTTTTTTATTTATTTTGATTTCAATGCACCTCACTCTTATTACTTACACAAAAAAAAATCACCATTTGAATTAGATTCAACAATTTTGCCACGTTAGGCAGCCATCCATCCATTGTATATATTAGCATTCATACTTAAATGAATTAAGATTAGACTACAAATGAAGATACAAAGATACTAATGTTATTTGATCTCTACCAACTTCAGTAAAATTAGCTTCTAATTCATTTTAGGAGATGTTCTTTCTGGTTATAGTTAGTAGCACAAATCTTTTTCCATTGGAAACTTTAACAACGTCAACACCAGTGAGTAGAAAGACTTTACAGTGCAATTAATGGGTCAAAGCAGAAAGTTTCAACAAACATGAAATACGATTATATATCACATTTTTTTCAAGAAGTAGAATTCACAAAATTGCAAGTTGGGCATAACTATATAATTTGAAGGTGTAGATTGTTATATAGATGTATTTAATCAAATAGGTACTAAAATATTACCATTACAACAATCATGCCACCTTCACCCATATGAATTCACCAATCATCATGAGTAGCATCAATTTAAAAGCGAAAGTCGTACTCCTATTTAAAAGATGTGATTGTATACGAAGTGATAATAACAAACGGTCAGAGTGTTTTGTTAAAAGCATGTAATGAAGGGGCATTAAATCAATAGAATGATATAGCTTTATAACCCGAGTAGTACTATAATACAAATGAAACGCACGATGAAAATTTATGATGTTCTATTCTTTGGGGAAAACACCATGGAGCAAAGTTAGAGAAAGCTTTGGATCCTATTTCAAGGATATTAAGATTGTTAAAATTCAAATGTTATATTGAAGTGAAGCAAAATGATTTAGTTTCTATTGAAGTGGACAAAATATAGTTCGACAAAATTACATGATTTTACTAAAAATTAAAAATGTGTCATGACAAGGTTAACTTTTGAAGTAGCTATTAGCAATGGTTGGTCAAACCATCGATTTGGTTTAGCTATTGTATTCTCTTTTATTTATTACCAGTCTAATACTTTATATATTTGTTTGTTCCTATATTGTTCAGTGTCATTCTTCTGCAGTCGGAGTTCTGGCAATTATTCTCCACAAGCATTAATCATTGCCTCATGGTTCAACATTCTGGCATGAATGAAGGCTTTCCGTTGGTCTTTCTTTCTCCGCAGATAGTAGATCCAAAGTTTTGTATGTCAGACTGTGCCCATTAGAGAGGAATTAGAGGTCATTTAATTACTAAAGAAAGAGAAAAAGTCAATATTAATTTTTCCAACAATAATGAAGTAGAAAGTATAATTTAGCTGGACAATCAGTTAAAAGGTCTAGGAGTGGAGGAATGGCCGTAGTTCTATCATCCATTAGTGTGTTCCTGCGTGTTTAAATAGACAACATATTATCAAAGTTATAAATTGAAAGACAATGCAATTTAGTATCCTGCAAAAGTTTTAAATGTAGCTGAAGGAGAATAAAAACATGTCACGATCATCAGACCATTCTAATTGTACTACCATTATCGAATAAACTGCACTACTACTATTGCAAACATAACTATAAGGACAAAACATAAAGACTCAAGATAAAGAATAGAAAATGGGAAAACTTGGAAACGATGTACTTGATTGAGGCAGGAAGAAGACAAATACATTAAAGAGGCAGTGTCATCCTACTGTGGAGATTAATATAGAGTGGTGTTATAATAATGGGAAAAAATAGAACTACATAGAAGGGAATTTAATTCCTATTACGAAAGAATTTAAAAGCACACATGACTGTTATATTGAGAGAAGATAGTTATGTGTTATTAAGATGAAATTTATCACTCAATAATTGAAGGAATAACTGATTGCAGATTGAAGAAGAGAAGAAAGACTTGGAGAAGAAGAAGGAATGAGAAGAAAGTATTGTATTATTCTTCTGTGTATGTACAGGAGAGTATATATGTATACAAGGGAAAAGAAACACCACAGTATTGTGGACCAACAAACAGACAATCAATATCAATATATAATCAATAACTAATGGAACTAACCAGATTGGATACTAACTAGAAGCGAACAATCATGCTAGCCTACTTAATGAACCCAACACTCCCCCTCAAGCAGGATGCACTACCCTAACTCCTTGTAAAGATTAGCAACCCATACCACTTCAGCAGTAAGAGCAGCTAAGCTTCGATACGCAGCTTCTACAGAACTCCTGGACACTGTGGGCTGCTTCTTTGACTTCCAAGAAATCAATGAGTCACCAAATTTGAGAACAAAACCAGTGACTAACCTTCTTGTGCTTAGGCATGCAGCCCAGTCAGCATCACAGTACCCATGCAGTTGATGTCTTTGAGTGGAACTCATAAGCAATCCCTTACCAGCTTCAAGCTTAATATACCTGATCACCCTTAATGCAGCTTGCCAGTGTGTCATCTTAGGCCTTTGCATAAATTGACTTAGTAATTGAACAGCAAATCCTATGTCTGGCCTTATATTAGTAAGATACAACAGCTTCCCAACAAGTCTTTGGTACCTTGGAATGTCATCATAAGGTGTATCTGCAGCAAACTCCATGCTGGTCAACCTCTGATTGCAGTCAAGTAGTGTCATGCTAGGCTTAGCATTTCCTAGACCTGCCTCAACAATCAATTCTAAGGCATACTTCCTTTGGTTCATCACAATACCTTCCTTGGACCTCATAAATTCAATGCCCAAGAAGTATTTTAGTTCTCCCAAATCCTTGATCTTGAAGTGGTTGTGCAGAGTGTGTTTTGCTTCTTCTATCAAGGCTGTATCACTTTCTGTAATCAGTAAATCATTAATATATACCAAGATGACCTACTACCGTTTAATTTAATTATTTAAATGCCTAACCCTAACATAATACATAAAATTATTACTCCACATAAAATAAATATGGACCCTAAACCCCAAACCATAAACCTGGACCTAAAAATTTATAATAAAATAGTCCCTCAACTTTGAAAAGTACAAGTCCCTTTCCTTTCCAAGACTATCCACTGATAACTCTACCGTGTTACATCATCGTAAGGTGTTGTAATTTTGAGCGTAAATTAGGGTAATCTCCTCTACATGCATCAAACTTAATGCAAGCATACATCAACTTTTGAACTTTGCCAGAATATACATGTGTGAAACTCAAATATACTTGAGTGAAACCTTTACAGAAATTGACACGAAATACAAGAATTCAATACCATATTTTAAGTATGATTTTCTATAATCTTCGCTTGTTGTGGTACTCTAACATTCCTCGCTAAACTTGAATTAATTAATTGTCTGAAGTGTTTCTCTTCTATGATATAGAAAATGATCATAATAGTGTAACACCCTTGATCAATCATTTTCAAGAAAAATATTAGCATGAAAAATCTCACACATCTTCATGTCCTCAATAACAACATCAGCAGTCAAGTTCTCATATTCGTGAACTTGTTTCATGATTGACTTATTGTCAACAATTTGAAATTTAATTCAGTGTCCAATAACATATTTTTTTCTTTCCTGCATCGTCAACACTATATTTCTTTTCCGAACTATCCATTATTTCCTTAGTAGTTTTATATATAACAAATAAATCAAATAAATCAACAACATACTTAATGACTTTAACACCCCCCCCCCCTCCTCAAGCTGGATGTATTGAAGATATTCAATAATCCAAGCTTGTGTGTGAGGAAATCATGTTGTGTCCTCCCAAGAGCTTTGGTGAGCAAATCTGTCTCTTAATCTTTGCTGTTGACATGAATGGTTTTGGCAAGTCCCTTTTGAATCTTCTCGCGAATAAAAGAT
>DF359721.1:0-30401 GCA_000787875.1 Solanum virginianum
GGGTTCTTCGCTCATAATTAATCCAACGTACCAAAATGTGGGTTCTAACAGAAACTTTTCCTTTCTTCATGATCAATGTTATGCTATAGAAGTCAGGTAAGGTTTCCCCTCTAATGAATGTTTGTTGCTATTTTATATCATACCTATTCCAAAAGGAAGAAGAGCTCATACTCTCGTGGAGTATCCGGCCCCTCCTGCTCCTCAAGCTCCACAAGGTAGTAGAGTAACCCATAAAGAGTTTTTGGATGCTATTACCATGCTAGCCCATGCCATCACTAATATTATCAACCAAGGAGCCTAAGCCCTCATGCTTTCGCTCCATCTTCAATGGTGAGAGGCTTTACTAGGTTGAACCCACCAGAGTTCCATGGGTCTAAAGTGGATGAGGACCCTCAATAATTTATTAATAAGGTGTACTAAGTGTTGTCTATCATAGGGGTTAAATTGGAGGAGAAAGTGGAATTGTCAACAAACCAACTCAAGGGGGTGGCTAAAATATGGTATGTCCAATGGAAAGCTAAGAAGGGGAACAATCATGTCATCCTTTTGGAAGAATTAAAGGCAGCATTTCTTAACTAGTTCTTCCCTATTGAGTTTAGGGAGGCCAAAATGATTGAATTCATAAAATTAAAGCAAGGATGTATGAGTGTGAGGGAGTACCCCTCAAGTTCAACAAACTCTCTAAATATGCTCCACAATCAGTTGCCGACCCAAGGTCCAAAATTAATAAATTTATGACGGGGGTATCTGATTTTTTTAATGAGGAGTGTCATGCCGCTATGTTGATTAGTGATATGGATTTGTGTCGCCTAATGATGTATGCCAAACAAATGAAGGGAAGAATCTTAGAAAAAAGAGGAGTGGTGAGGCCAAAAGGGCCCATTTTGAGGGTAGGTTCAAAAATCCCAAGTGTGGCTGGTTTCATCAAGGCCAAGGGTCTTCTTATGCTCCTAATAGAAGGTTTTACAATGACAACTGATGATGTTCACACTCCAATAAGAAAGCAATCGCTGTCAGCAATTAACCTCTTTAACTCAAGGCACTTTTCTTTTCTTTTTCTTCACCCAGCTCATGAGATGTTCACACTCCAATAAGAAAGCAATCGCTGTCAGCAATTAACCTAACCGAAGGTTAGAGTTGAATCCACAGGGAATACAGGGTTTGACAGCAAGAATTCACTATCAATCATTTCAAGTATCTATAACTAAAATCTCTAAATGGGGGGGGGGTTATTGTGATTCAAGAACAAAAACAAAAATAAACACTATACTATGACGTGATGAAACACTCAATTTTAGGGATAATTTGCGAATTGTGTTCCCCATGGTTAGTTGACTCGATTACCCTGGACAACATAACGACATTTAGAAATTCACATGTAGGATGGTAACTTAGGTTCTTCTAGCACTCTTGTAAAGTTGAAGGTGGAATTTCACCATGTATTTTGGTTGGCAACCATGATGTGCAAACTAATCGTTACCTATTGTCCCAGTCAACCTCCCCTTTGTCAGGTTTGGTTGATTGGATGAGAACACATCAATCGAATCTTGTCATCTAATTTCATTTTCTTATTTATCACTATCTTTGTCAGGATCATGATAGTAGGCGGAGTTCGGTGTTGGCCACCTATAAAAAACAATTTTAATGAAGTGAAATAGATAATACATCCAAAACCCTAATCGTAGAAATGCAATAAATCTAGGTTTTCTCAAGTCAACTACCCATGGTTCCCACAACCCAAAGTTGTGGGTGTTTAGCTACGCATGGCAAAGGCAAAACAAACAAAATTGTAAGTACAAGACATAGTTGAGAATTTTAACCAAAGTAATAAAGAGTGAAGACACCACAAATTGCAAACCACAAGCTTGATAGATTGATAATGAGTACAAAGCAAGAATTGCAATCCTCAAAAGTGGGTTTTTCAAGAGAAAATAAAAATCTATTCTAAACCCTAAAATATTCTCAAGAGAATATTCAAAGGAATATTCAATGTTCATAATCTGGAATCCTCCCAAATTAAACCCTAACTTAATGTATTTATAGTGTTTATAAATTAACCCTAAAAATTATGTAGAAAAGACAACTGGCAGCTGGTACGCCTAACAGATATGACTCGTAGGGTGACCTATAAGTCGTAATTAGGGTCTTGTATCAAGTTTTTGGCATTGTGGGCTCAACTGGTATAACACACTGGTGCAAGCTGTTGCTTGGGCTACGACTCGTATGCTCCTCTCATAGCTTAGGCTTTCAATTTTTTCGTCCAAAGTTTTGGCTCTCTGTTTCCTGCTATGGATCCACCTATATGAGTCATAGTGTGACTTCGACTTGTAGGATGGCCTCGTAAAGATGACCTCCACTTAGCAAATTTCTAATTTTTGCTCTTTGGTTTTGGCTATTAGATCAGCATACGACTCATAGCTTGGGCTACGACTCGTAGGTAAGCTCTTATGTCCCGTGCTTCAGCAAAATCTTCAATTTTCCCCCAAAATCACGCCAACCTACCTTTTCTGCAATAAAAACACAAAAACATATAAAAAGTCGCATTAAGAATTCACAAAATCCCTTGTGTTAGGAATCAAATGTATTGTATTTTGACAACACATAAACACCCTTAACTTAGAATTGTTGTGTTTCCTCAAGCGGCCACCTAATCTACGCAGACAATGCAAAATGCATAGCAACTACACTAATGACATATACATCAGTTACTCTAATTTAGGTACCTCACTTTCATTTTCAAAACAAGATTGCAAAGCTACTACGCAAAACAAAAACATAATGAAGAATCTGGCAACCAAACTATGATAAGCTAAGGGGCATCAACCATCCACAATCACTGGTATAGTTATATGCTAATAAAGTGGTGCAAATGACCTCACAAAAAAGAATTCCCTCTTACTCACTTAAAAACATTTAGAATTCAGGGACTGTGCCAGCATTCTCACACTCACAATTGAAATTCATGCAAAAAGACTAACACCATAGGCTTGCCTCTATACTCAACCTCTGGTTTGGTGACAAAATAGATTTGGATCACTTTAGAACTTAATGGCTTGTAACATAAGTTCAGGGGGCTTTGGTATGGCATTTTAGGCAAGTAGTTACTAAAAGCTATCCTTGAACCATGTTTACCAACACATTTACTTTCATAACCCATCCATTTTCATTATATCCACCCTTATTCCCTAATTTTAAGCTTTCCCTAGGTGCTTTATTTCTCTTTTTCAGCTGTGCCACAATTTTAAACTAATTTTTGCTAATCTCTTTAACTCAAGGCACTTTTCTTTTCTTTTTCTTCACCCAGCTCATGATTATTCATTTCTTTCTTTCTTTTCCAACCTATCACCTTATTTTTATTACTTTACCATAGTAAAGGCCACCTTCAAAACTAGGGCCATAATTTGTACACAATATCCAATTCCCAAACCAGGGCTATAATTTGTAGCTACCCTCAACTTAGGCTTTTAGCGTCAATCAAGGTGCACATGTTCAAGGATAGACCAAGGGAAATATCAAGGTATTACATCAAACACGGTTAAGATAGCATGGTGTCAATAAAGAATTAGTAGACGAAAAGCTCAAAGATTAGGAACAAGGGATTTACTCCCTCATTTGGTAAGACATTTAGGCAGAAGTGGGCTTACTAAAAGAACAAAGACCTAAGATCCTTCCAAATCAACCACATCACCAAACTAGTTTTAGAGTAATAAGGCATGTTCTGAGTATATACATGATACATCAATGTAGCAAAATAAGCTTACAATACACATTACATTGTACACATAACCAAGTATAGACTCACAGATGATACTTCAAGCCTCAACTTACCTTTACATTATCAAAGCAAACATTGTCAGATAATCCTAATGCTTGAATGCATCAATAGCCAACAATCACAAAAATTTTGAGTGTACCTAATTTTTTCAAATTATTTAAAAAGCATTTAAAGACTATATATACACCAAGAGACCATACTACTATGTATTTACACAATATCTACACTACCTAAACATCTTATGTCACTGTGCTCATGTCCGCAGGCCGAGCACTTCAAGCCTTTTCTGGAGTCTCGCCTCAAATGCATCTGTACGGGCATACACCGCTTTAACTCTCTTATCTATCAAATCACGGGTGAATGCCTTTATCATCATCTCTGAAAATAGAACATTCTAGCTATACCATGGTCTGATCTCAGATATGACTCGTAGGGTGACCTATAAGTCGTAATTAGGCAAACCAGTTCCCAATAGAACATTCTAGCTATACCATGGTCTGATCTGAGCTACTAAAGCCTGTAGTCTAGACTCTGCTATAGCCACCCTATGCACCAGTACTAAAAACAATAGCAAAGATAAGAGAATCAACCTGAATAGTGGATGATGCTGGTGCTAGGGTACTGGAGGATGGCGTAGACTCACCTCAAAAGCTGGGGAAGGCTCTGCAATAGCTAGGGTAGTGCCAGTGGTAGTTGGAGTCAAACCCTAAGTCAGAAACTTAACTGCGAATGGATCTGGGATGACTGAAGGAGCTACATATAGTAGGGCCACCGGGTTCTCATCATCCTTTATCAGGCTAAGATCCATACTATATGTGGCCTTGATATACTATTCCTAGTGGGGGTCTATAGGAACACCGGTTGTACTGCACAATTGGTAGATCAAAATAGGGAATGACAGTGAGGTGTTGTCCAGATAGCAGACTTGTGGATCTGCTCGGAGGTAATCTGTGCCTAATCAATCTCATAACCAACTAGGATACTAGCTAATAACACAGCTCGCTCTAGTTAGATCACATTATCTATGAAAGTAGGTCGGATACACCAACGAATAATCGACCACCAAAACTTGGTCCGAAAAGGAGGTCGGAACCACTCCTCACATATCTAGCTGGCGATCCCCTGTATCAACTCGGTCTTGGCCCTAATGTCTTTCTCACTCACTGCTCTCCTCATTTTGTCAATGCGACCATCTTACTCTATGGTGGACTGAGGCACTGTATAGGTGGGCCCAAATTGAATTCGTCGGATTGTCTCCTCTGAAATAGAAACTCTTTGACCATGGATTGATACCACTTGTAGTCTCGGTTGCTCAATTGGCTTTTTGTTCTTTGGCAGCCCTCGGCGAAGTGTAGCAAGGTAGACTGCATAAAACTCATGAAGTATATAAGGGGCATACTTTCTGAGCTGTTTTGTAGTCTATCGTAGTCCATGCTGGTCTATCTCCGTATCTAACCCTGGTTTTATATCCAACCTAGTGTCGTTCAACCTAGACCCCTTATGGACTTGTCGAACTAGTTTTCCCTGTTCCTTTCACTCTAAACCCTGGTCATATATCTCCTTCATTCCTGCAACACACCATCTTGGGTCTATCGGGGCCTGTGATTGTACTTCTTCTTGCTAGGCCTGTGAGAAGCTTTTTGATTCTGACTCTGACCCCAAATGTGTAGGTGTCATATGGGGTGAGCTGCTTGTGGACCCATTAGCATCCCCCTCCTCCTAAAACATGAAGGGACTCTCCACTTCTACTGGGCTATAGCAATGCATCCTCTGGTTTGAGGTACATTTTCTTCAGGGTCTATCCTAACTCTGTGGACTTCTATAGAGCCTTCTAATTGCTCGCTCTATGAGGATTCATCAACCACCCTCTATTAAAATGTTTGGATTGCTCGTTTATCCTTTAGAGGCATTAAATCTGCAAAACAACCATACAATAATATGTGAGCCTCAAGATGTTTGATGAAACAATTATCACATGATAAAGTAAAAGAAAAACACATAAGCAATTAAATCAAAAGAAAAGTTCACTAATACAGTTACAGGTTTGCAGTTACGTGATGCAGGTATGACTCATAAGGTGTCGTACAAGTCGTACAATATCCTCATAGATCAAAGGTGCCTCAATGAAATATCATTCTATTAACATAAATAAACAATAGATATGGCTCCGAGCATGACCTATGAGTCATAGTCTGGGCTTGTAATAGGGAACAGAGTACAAATTACAAATAGGCAACTGCTATGAGTCCCTTACTATAAGTCATAGAAGACACTTAGATGGGTCTCGTATGGTAAGGGTTAAGGGATCATAGGTGACTATTCCCTCCTACAAAGGGCTATTAAAACTCGTAGAGTGATAGTTGAGTCGTAGTGGGTCCTTGTAGTAGAAAATAGATGACATATGTGATGCCGACAACCTTACCACAAGAACCAGTGATGGATCAAAACATCAATTAATCAACATCGAAGATAACTTTATAACACCAACTCAGGTACACATAGAATCTCCACATCCAAGCATGTCAACCCAAACAACAATTACCCCCATAAAGACCAAACCAGTTCCCATAAATCCAAGTCAATCCCTTGGTACATATAAGTACAACCAAAGGCAACGCACCTCTAAATTCATACTTGTTATCAACACAACCATCTATTGAGATGCACGGAGAATTCATACACTTTCAAGTAAGCCTAATAAGATATGGCATATTAAAACACACCTACATTTTCCAACATTCCATTCTCGAGAATAATTTTCACAAGGACTAGAAAAACAATTAAGCAGTATACTCAAGTGACCATCACTTTTACATCTACAACCACTCATACAACAATTCCAAACAAAGTTTAATTCATAGAAACATTTTCAAAGCACTGAAACCCTAGTTTTCATGTCTAGACCAAAGCATCACCACATGAGTATGAATCTTCATGATTAAATCAAATAGACAATCATATCAAGAATAAAACTCACCAAAATAGTGCACTTCAGTTAATCACGAAGCTTACCAAATAAGAGAAGAATTGAACTGATGCAAAGTAGATGGAAAAAGGTGCCAAAAACCCTAGAAAATAGTATCCTCGCTGGAGTGTTCACCGAAAAGTATGTGGCTAGTCGGGATTTGATCATAATAGTGAATGGGGGTAAAGATTTGGGGATTTTCATCCAATTAGGATGAAAGAAATGAATATGGGGGTCAAAATTTAGTTTGACCCCTTTTATGCTAAACGGTGTCAAATTTTAAAAAGCTGCAGATCAGTGCTATGAGACCATGACTACAAGTTCTAGTGTATCCTATGAGTCATAGGTCCTAGTCTTGTAGTAGGCCTCTATACTTAGAAAAATTTAGAATGCATACCTAGTCACTATGAACCTCACTTACGACGTTTAGAGGACCCTACGAATCGTAAGGTTGGCTCATAGTGTGTGTGCTAACATTTAATACTCACTGGTTCGTTCTATGATGCATGAATATGAGTCACAGTGGTGACCAAAACTCGTAGTCCTACTTGTAGAGGCTGCTCCAAGTGCCAAAGTTTTCATATCTTCAATTCTTTAACTTTTACCTATAGACCAAATCTCAAAAGACAACAATCTTCAAAATATTACAACTGCATCAATGTCTTTCAACTTAAACCAAGCAAACACCTTATTACCTAAGAACTTTAAAAACCAAACAAGCTTAAAAACAAACTAAAAATCATCAAAGATGCTTGGATTGCCTCCCAAGAAGCGCCTTGTTCAACGTTGTCGCTCGACTTTGTCATCATCCTTTATCAATAATCATCAAGGGTCCACACTTCATTCTTAAACTCATCTAGGTGTTTCATGGATTGGTGGATATTAAACGTGACCTCTGCATCATTGACCCTGAACCAAAGCTTACCCAAATCTATATCCACTAAGGCTCACTCAGTGGCCAGAAATGGTCTTCCCAGAATAACGAGCACCTTGAAATCAGCCTCATAATTAAGGATCATAGTCTATGGGAAAGATAAATTTATCAACTTTAGCAAGCACATCAAGAAGTATTACCTTTGGCTTTTTAATGATTCGATCTGCCATAAGCAACTGCATTCTTGTCGGGGTAGCAGTGCTAAGACTAAACTTTTTGACTATGATAAGAGACATTAGATTAATGCTTGCTCCTAAGTTACACAATGCTCTTGCGAATTCAACGTCACCACTGGTACAAGGGATAGTGAATGCACCGAGGGTGTCTCATTTTTTAACAAGTTATTTGGTGATGATCGCACTACATTATTGGATCTTCTGCAAGAACTCTTGGCTCAAAGTGCATTTTTTTTATCACCAAATCTTTCATATACTTGGCGTACCCAAGCATTTTCTCAAAAGCTTCTAGAAGAGAAATATTGATTGATAGTTGCTACAATATCGAGATGAAGTGTTTGAATTTGCCCTTCTCTTCCTTTTTCTTAAGCCTTAAATCCATAGGGAATATCTACAATATCGAGATGAAGTGTTTGAATTTGCCCTTCTCTTCCTTTTTCTTAAGCCTTTGAGGGAAACGAGGAGGAGGCTTTGGAACTGATTTAATTCTTTTGTGCTCCCTCATCTCTTCTCTTTGCATCACAACAATCTCTGGACCTTCTCTCTCAACCACAACTTCACCACCAATACCTTGCTCATCAACTTCATCCAAAATCACTAGCATAGGGGGATCTATGGTGCTTTTGCCACTCCTAGTTATGATTGCCATGCAATGCCCTTCATTTTTAAGATTTTGAACCATGTTGCTTGGCAAGGTACCCTTTTGGCATTGGTTCAATTGTGAAGAAACTTGTCCAAATTGTTGTTCTAGTTGCTTAATCGCCACAAAGTGAGACTCTATTAGAAATATCCACTTTCATTCCCTTCAAGGTCTTATCTTAGTGATCGGGTCTCTTCAACAACTTGTCAAATATCTCTTCAAGCATCGAAGTACTTGGCAAGGCATCATGGTTGTGGGGCTGCACATAAGGACCATTCTTATAACTATCTCTTCTATCCCATTTTGACATACGATAATCTATCTCTTTTATAGTAGCAACCTCGGGTGTCTCTATAAGCACCATCACGGTTGTAGTTCTGACATTGATTCTCAAAACCTTACCTCTCGTAGTCCGAGTTGGACCCTTGGGAGTTATTTTAGAAAGCTTCCGCTTGATTGTTCACGAAGCAAGCATCTTCATGAAAGAATGGATCTTCATATATGGGAGCCTTAAGAGTTTGGGGAGTGACCACTCGGATACTTGGTTGGTTTAGCTTCAAGACTAAGTCCATACTTGTGCAAAGTTGAGCAAGTTGCTCCATGATATCTTCATCCACCTTTGCTTGATCATTGTTGGTATTGACCGCACAAGAATTCTTTATTGTACCTCGCTCTGATTAACCCCATACTCTATTGGTTTTAACCATTTGCTCTATCTTTGTGGCCATCAATGCAAAAGGTTTGTCAAGAAACATGCCTCTCATGATTGTGTCGGCACAAGCTTGACTATTCTTGTCAAGTTCCCGATAGAAAATCTCAAACAAGACATCATCAACAATCTTGTGATCGTGGGCCATCCTCAAGCATTTGTAAATCTCTTCCATATTGTACTAATAGAGTCACCGGCAATTGCTCAAAATTGTTTATTTGATCTTAGAGCTTTAGCTCCTTTGATCTTGACAAATATCTTTCAAGAAACACTCTCTGAAGCTCTGCCCAACTTGCTATTGTACCCGGAGGATGTTTAGAAAATCACACAATTGTATTTGAAGTTAGTGAAGATGGAAACACCCATAAACTAATGGTATCAATAGAAAGATTTTGTGTCCCCATGACACTCTTGCAGATAAAAATCATATTATAGAGATGATAGTAAGGTAGCCTTGTGAACAATCCACGGTTTTGAATCATTTGAAGCAATTGACTTCAGACTGTGAACTTAGTATCTACTGGTACAGAAGGCAACATTATAGCATCAGTAATATCCATGGCCATAGAGTTTATACGATATTGGTTCCAACCATAAGCATTCTCATTGAAATCCCTAATTTGTGGCCCTATCATTCCTCGGGAGTGGATTATCTTCTCTTTCTATATCATCATTCATATTTATTTCTTCCTCAACCATGATATCCTTATTCAGTTGATCCATTCTTCTAAAGAGTTGATGGATCTCCAAATTGATCAGAGCTAAGGGATTGCCTTAGCTCCTTGTATTGGGCATACAACATAAAACACCCTGCAAGTACAATCAAACAACAAAAACAAAAAAAAGAGTAAAATACACGAGATTCTAAAAACTAATACTTGAACTAACTAATAATGAAATCAAGTCAGCATCAAGTCGTATTCCCCGACAATGGCTCTATAATTTTTGATGATGTTCATGCTCCAATAAGAAAGCGGTCGCTATCAGCAATTAACCTAACCGAAGGTTAGGGTCAAATCCATAGGGAATATAGGGTTTGACTATAAGAATTCACTATTAATAATTTTGAGTATCTATAACTAAAATCTCTAAATGGTGGGTTGTTGTGATTCAGGCACAAAAATAAAAATAAACACAATATTATGATGCGAGGAAACACTCAATTTTAGGGACAAGATAGGAATTGTGTTCCCCATGGTTCGTTGACTCGATTACCCTAGACAACATAATGACAATTGGAAATTATAATGCATAATGGTAACTTAAGTTCTTCTAGCCCTCTTATGAAGTTACCTATTGTCCTAGTCAACCTCCTTTTGGTCATGTTTGGTTGATTATGTGAGAACACATCAATCAAATTCTGTCATCTACTTTCCTTTTTCTATTAGTCACTACCTTGGTCAGGATGATAATAGTAGGCAGGGTTTTGTGTTGGCCACCACCAAACAACAACCATAATGAAAAGAAATAGATAATACATGCAAAACCCCAATCATAAATATGCAATAAACCTAGGTCATCTCAAGTCAACTACCCATAGTTCCCACAATCCTAAGTTGTGGGTGCTTAGCTACTCATGGTTAAGGTAAAACTTACAAAACTGTAAATACAAGACATAGTTGACAATTTTACCCAAAACAATAAAGAGTGAAGACACCACAAATTGCAAACCACAAACTTGATAAATTGAAAATGATTACAAAGCAAGATTTGTAATCGCTAAAAGTGTTTTTTCAAGAGAAAATGAAAATCTATTCTAAACTCTAAAATATTCTTTAGAGAAAATTCAAAGGTACATTCAATTTTCATAATCTGGAATCCTCCCAAATAAAATCCTAACTTGAAGTATTTATAGAGTTTACAAATTAATCCTAAAAATTACGTAGAAAAGATAGCTGGCAGCTGGTAACCCTCACAAGTATGACTCGTAGGATGACCTGTAAATAGTAATTAGTGTCTCGTATCAGGTTCTTGGCATTTTGGACTCAACTAATATGACCTACTAGGCTAGGACTCGTATGCTCCTCTCATAGTTTAGGCCCTCAGTTTTTTGGTCCAAATTTTGGCTCTCTGTTTCCTACTTTGAGTCCACCTATACGAGTCATAGTGAGACATATAACTCATAGTGTAGCCTCATAAGGCTAACCTCCACTTAGCAAATTTCTAATTTTTGCTCTATGTTTCTGGCTATGAGATCACTATATGACTCATAGCTTAGGCTACGACTCGTAGGTTAGCTCATATGTCCTATGCTTCAGCAAATTCTATAATTTTCCTTCAAAATCATGCCAACCTACCTTTTCTGCAATAACAACACAAAGACACAAAAAACCATAAAAAGTCACATTAAGAATTCACAAAATCCTTTGTTTTAGGATTCAAATATGTTGTATTTTCATAGCATATCAACAATTCAAGGTTTCAAGGTAATGGTAGTGTGGTGCCTAATGTTATGTGTCCAAAATGTGGTAAAGGTCATAGTGGCCTATGTTTAAAGGACACTAATGCTTATTTTACTTATGGTAAAGTGGGACATAAGGTGGTGGATTACCCTCAAAATCAAAACAAGGGTACCAATGTTCATCTACAAAGGGAAAATGCAATTCCTAGAGGAAGAGGTGACAAAGAAGGTAGTGTCTCAAGGCATAATTGGTTCAATGCTCTTCAAGGGGGACAAGGGCTAGATAAGGTGCCCGATATTGTCAATAGTATGTTAAATGTTTTTGATTTTGATATGTATACATTGATAGACCTGGGTGCCACACTTTCTTTTGTTACCCCCTTTGTTGCTATAACGTTTCATGTTGAACCTGAATTGTTGTGTGAGCCTTATGAGGTGTCTACTCCTATTAGTGCATCTATTATTGCTAGAAGAATCTATATAATTATCCCGTTTGCATTTTGCATAAAATATTGCCTTGTGATTTTGTTAAGTTCGATATGATGGATTTTGATGTCATTCTTGGGATGGATTTTTTGCATGCATATTATGCTTCTATTGATTGTAGAACCCATATACCTAATGAACCCATCCTTGTGTAGGAGAGTCGTGATACAATGGTCAAGGGTAGACTCATTTCTTGCATTAAATCCCACAAGTTGATTTCTATGGGGTTTCTCTATCATTTTGTGAGGGTTAGGGATGTTGAGTCCAAAGTCCTTCATATAGAGTCGATTCTGGTAGTTAATGAGTTTCTTGATATCTTCTCTAATAATCTTCCTTGTGTTCCTCCCTAAAGGGAAATGGACTTTCATATAGACCTCCTTCCGAATATGCAACTCATCTTTATTTCCCCTTACCATATGGCCCCAACAGAGTTAAAGGAGTTGAAAGAGTAATTGGGGGATTTGTTAGAGAAGCATTTTATTAGGACTCTCCAATTCCTTTGGGGTGCACGATTGCTATTTTTGAAGAAGAAACATGGTTCTCTTAGAATGTACATTGACTACCGATAACATAATAGGGTCACCGTGAAGAATAAATATCCTCTACCAATGATTGATGATCTTTTTGACCAACTTCAGGGGGCTTGTCACTTATCTAAGATTGATCTTCTGTCCTGGTATCACAAAGTGAAGGTAAGGGAGTGTTACATTCCTAGATGGTCTTTTGGACTAGGTATGACCACTATGAGTTTGTGGTTATGTCATTCGATTTGGCCAATGCACCGGCTATCTTCATGGATCTTATGAATAGGGTCTTTAAACAATACCTTGATTTGTTTGTGGTGGTTTTTATTGATGATATTTTCATCTATTCCCATAGTAAGGAGGTGTATATGACTCACTTGAGGGTAGTGATACAAACCATTAGGGAGGAGAAGTTTTATGCAAAATATGAAAAGTATGAGTTTTTGTTGAAAGATGTTTCTTTTCTAGGTCATGTGGTGTCAGGTGATGGTATTAAGGTGGATCCGAAGAAGATAGAGGAAATTAGAAATTGGCCTACACCTTTGACTCCATTGGAGATTAGTAGTTTCTTTGGCTTAGCGGGTTACTATCGAAGGTTTATTAGCAGTTCCTCTTCTATTACTTCTCCCTTGACTAAGTTGACCCAAAAGAAGGAAAATTTTGTGTAGACAAATGAATATGACAAGAGTTTCAAAACCTTAAAGGATAAGCTTGTCTTCACTCCTATCTTGTCACTACCATAAGGGTTTGTTGTGTATTGTGATGCCTCAAGAATTGGTTTGGGTTATGTTTTAATGATAAATGGTAAGGTGATAGCTTACGTCTCTAGAAAACTTAAGGTGCATGAAAAGAATTATCTAACCATGATCTTGAATTGGCCACCGTAGTAATTGCTTTGCAGATTTGGCGTTATTACTTGTATAGGGTTCATGTTGATGTGTATATCGATCATAAGAGTCTCTAATATGTGTTCAGTCTAAAAGATCATAACTTGAGACAAAGAAGGTGGTTAGAGTTCCTTAATGATTATGATATGAATATGCATTATCATCTCGGTAAGTCTAATGTTGTGGCCGAAGCTTTGAGTAGGGTGACTATGGGTAGCTTAGCACATATTCATGATCGTGGTAAAGAGGTGGCTAGAGAGGTCCATCAGTTGGCTAGATTGGGGGTTAGGTTTGAAGAGGTTGAAAATGGTGGTGTAGTAGTGGTTGATAGTTCTAAATCATCATTGGTTGAGGAGGTAAAGGCAAAGCAAGATCTTGACCCTACCTTGTTAGAGTTGAAGGCCTTGCTTACAGATAATAAGGTCAGGTAAAGGCAAAGCAAAATCTTGACCTCACCTTGTTAGAGTTGAAGGCCTTAATGAGAGATGGTAAGGTGGAGATTTTCTCCCAAGGTGGAGATGGTGCCCTTAGGTACTAAGGTAGGTTGTGTGTGCCTAGTGTTGATGACTTGAGAGAGAATATTCTTGATGAGGCTCATAATTCTTCCTATTCTATTCACCCGGGTTCTACAAAGATGTATAGAGATTTTAGAGAGGTGTATTATAGGGGAGGTATGAAGAAAGACATTGCTAGGTTTGTATCTAGTTGCCATAATTACCAAAAAGTTAAAGCCAAGCATCAAAGGTCCGGTGGCCTAGCCTAGGATATACAGATCCCTACTTGAATGTGGGAGGAAATTAACATGAATTTTGTAGTTGGGTTGCTGATGATGTTCACACTCCAATAAAAAAGTGGTCACAGTCAGCAATTAACCTAACCAAAGGTTAGGGTTGAATCCACAGGGAATATAGTGTTTGACTACAAGATTTTAGTATCAACCATTTCGAGTATCAGTAACTAAAATCTCTAAATGGGGGGTTTTGTTATTCAAGAACAAAAAAAACAAACACTATACTTTGACGCGAGAAAACACTTAATTTTAGGGACAACTTGGGAATTGTGTTCCCTATGGTTCGTCGACTCGATTACCCTAGACAACATAGCTACAATTAGAGATTTGCATGCAGGATGGTAACTTAGGTTCTTCCAGCCCTTTTGTGATGGTGAACATCGAATTTCACCATGGCGCTTGGTTGGCTACCATTGTGTGCCAACTAACCATTACCTATTGTCCCAGTCAACCTCTCTTTGGTCACGTTTGGTTGATTAGACTAGAATACATCAATCAAATCTTGTTATCTACTTCCCTTTTCCTATTCATCACTACCTTGGTCGGGATCGTGATAGTAGGTGGGGTTTGGTGTTGACCACCACCAAACAACAATTAAAATGAAGGAAAATAGACAATACATGTAAAAAATCAATCATAGAAATGCAATAAACCTAGGTCATCTCATGTTGTGGGTGCTTAGCTACTCATGGCTAAGGCAAAATTAACAAAAATATAAATACAAGACATAGTTGAGAATTTTACCCAAAATAATTTAGAGTGAAGACACCATAATTTGCAAAGCAGAAGCTTGATATATTGAGAGTGAACATAATATGAGATTTGCACTCCCCAAAAGTGGTATTTCTACAAGAAAATAAAAAACCTAAGATAGAACCCTAAAATATTCTTGAGAGAATAATCAATTGTGATGTTCAAAATTCTTGAATCTCATCCCCAATAAAACTCTAACCTAAAGTATTTATAGTGCTTACAAATGTACCCTAAAAATTACACAGAAAAGACAGTTGACATCTGGTTCATCTCGTAGGTATGACTCGTAGGATGACCTACGAGTCGTAAACGAGGTCTCGTATCAGGTTCTTGGCATTTTGGAATCAACTAATATGACCCATTGGTATGGGTCATTGCTTAGACTACGACTCTTATGCTCCTCTCGTATTCTAGGTCTTTAATTTTTGATACAAAGTTTTGGTTCTCTGTTTCCAACTACAAGTCTACCTATATGAGTCATAGTGAGACATAGTACTCGTACAGTGGCCTTGTAGGGCTGACCTCCACTTGGCAAATTTTTGATTTTTGCTCTCTATTTTTGGCTATGAGATCACTATATGACTCATAGCTTGGGTTACCACTCTTAGGTAAGCTCGTATGTCTTATGCTTCAGTAAAATCTGCAATTTTTCTCCAAGTGGGGTCTTGGGGCACTATCTTCGTATCTCGTATGTCCTATGCTTCAGGAAAATCTGCAATTTTTCTCCAAAATCATGCCAACCTACCTTTTCTGCAATAACAACACAAAAACACATAAAACCCATAGAAAGTCGCATTAAGAACTCAGTAAATTCCTTGTTTTAGGTATCAAATGTATTGTATTTTTACAACACATCAACACTGTCAATATAGAATTATTACTTGTCCTCAAGGGATAACTCAATCTATGCAGGCAATAAGAAACACATAGCAGCTACACTAATGGCATATACATCAATTATTCTAATTTAGGTACCTAACTTTCATTTTCAAAATAAGATTGCAAGGCTACTAAGCAGAATAGAACATAAAGATGCATCTAGCAACCCAACTATGATAAGCTAAGGAGCATCAACCATCCATAATCACTAGCATAGTCATATGCTAATCAAGTGGTGCAAATGCCTCATAGAAAAGAAGTCCCTCTAACTCACTCAAAAAGCATTTAGGATTCAGGGACTGTGTAAACATACTCACTCTCACAATTGAAATTTATGCAAAATGACTAACACCATAGGCTTGCCCCTATACTCAATTTTTGGTCTGGTGATAAAGTTGATTTGGATCACTTTAGGACTTAACGACTTATAACATAGGATTATGGTGCTTTGGTATGAATTTTTTGACAAGTAATGACTAAATGTTATCCTTGAACCATGTTTTACCAACACTTTTACCTTCATAACCAAAACACTTTCACTAAATCCAGCCTTATTCTCTTATTTCAAGCTTTCCCTAGGTGCTTTCATTCTCCTTTTCAGCTGTGCCTTATTTTTTAACTCATTTTTGCTATTTTCTTCAATTCAAGGCACTTTTCTTTTCTTTCACGTCCCCGGGCTTATGATTTTTTCATTTCTCTCTTTTTTTCCCAACTAACCACCTCATTGTTATTGCTTTACCACAATATCGTAGTATAGGTAGACTCGTAGCAAGAATCAGAGAGCCAAAATATTGAATCAAAAATTGAAGATCAAGACTACGAGACCAACATACGATTCGTAACTCAAGTAACGACTCGTACCTATGGATCATACCATTTAGTCCAAGATTCTAAGAACCTGATACGAGACCCTAACTATGAATCATAGGCTAACCTATGAGTCATAACTATGAAATTTATCAAATGCCAGCTGTCTTTTCTACTTGATTTCTAGGGTTATTTTATAAATACTATAAATAGTTTAATTTAGGTTTTTTTGAAAAGTTCGAATAGTAGACATCTCTGAATAGAATTTTGAAGCTTTTCTTAGGTTTTAGAGTAGATTAGTGTTTTCTTTAGGAAAACTCATTTTGGGAATTGTAAATCTTGCCTTGTAGTCATTGTTGATTAATCAAGCTTATGTATTTGGAACTTGTGGTGCCTATCTCTTTCATTGTTATTGGTAAAACTCTCAACTATGTCTCTTATTTGTATTTTTGTATGTTTTGCTTTAGCCATGAGTAGCAAAGCACCCACAACTTGGGGTTGTGGGAATAATG
Source organism: Solanum virginianum (assembly GCA_000787875.1). Taxonomy (NCBI): domain Eukaryota; kingdom Viridiplantae; phylum Streptophyta; class Magnoliopsida; order Solanales; family Solanaceae; genus Solanum; species Solanum virginianum. The sequence continues at coordinate 17,239 of DF359721.1, forward strand.
GGTAGTTGACTACAAATGACCTAGATTTTGTGCATATTTATGATTAATGTTGTTTGGTTGTGGCCAACACCAAACCCTACCTACTATCACAATCCCGACAAAGGTAGTGACAAATAGAAAAAGAGAAGTAGATGACAGGATTTAGTTGATGTTTTCCCATCTAATCGACCAAACCTTACAAAGGGGAGGTTGACTAGGACAATAGGAAAAGCTTAGTTAGCATGCCATGGTAGCCGACCAAGCGCCATAGTGAAATTCGTCCTTCTCCTTAATGAGAGGGCTGGAAGAACCTAAGTTACCATCCTGCATGCAATTCACTAATCGTAGTTATATTACCTAGGGTAATTGAGTTAACAAACTATGGGGAACACAATTCCAAAGTTGTTCCCAAAATTAAGCATTTTCATGTAATCTAGTTAGCATTTATTTTAAGTTATTCTATCAATCATAACAAACCCCTCTCCCCCTATCTAGAGATTGTAGTTTTAGATACTAGGAATGATTATATTGAAATCCTATTGTCAAGCCTTGTATTACATGTGGATTCGAGCCTAACCTCAGTTAGGTTAATTACTGATAGTGACCGCTTTCTTATTGGACCATAACTATCATAAGTCCGCGATGGGGAACAAACGTGAAGGAATATTTACATTGCTCCGCACCCCTGGTGCGTCGCCTCCAGAGAATGGATGCTCTTTGGAAATTAGAATTAGCAAAAATTATTTTTTGCTGGGTCCTCTGAAATCCTAGTTATTCCTATTCCCTACTCAATTTTGCCCCTTGATCGAGAATATGAAATCAAAATTTTGACATCACGCATGAATTTTGAGATTAATAGAAATTACGATTTTGGGCATTTCAAAGAACATTTTGGGGTGTTTTACTCTAGGTGTTAGGCATACACTATACTTACATCCTGAAAAAGAACAAAAACAACAAAACAAAAGTAAAATATGGGAAATAAGGATTAACACCCTAATTACTATGAATTAATTAATTCTAGCTGTATTCCCTGGTAACAACGCCAAAATCTTGATGTCGTCTAAATTACACCTCCTTTTTAAAGGATAAAGCTATGGCTGTCAATAAATAGAACCCAACAAAGGTTAGGGTCAAACCCACTGGGAATACATAGACTCAACAGAATTCAATGATTGCATTTCGAGTGGTTAACCAACTTACTTCCCCAAAGGGGAGGGGTTTGTAATAATCAATGGAAAATAAAACTAAACTAATTAACACAAAAGAGAAATAAATACGGAGAGAAATTAGGGTATTGTGTTCCCCATGATTCCCCAACTTAGTATCATCGAATAACCTTATTCTTTTCTAGTGTGTAGCATGCAGGACTGTAAGTTATGTTAACCAAGCCCTTTGGTCAAAGGTTAGTGATGAATTTCATTATGTTACTTGGCCTATCTCCATACTGTGGATTACTAACCCTTACCTATTCGTCCTAGTACAACCTCCACTGGGCACAATTTGGTTGATTAGATTAGAACACATCAATCGAATCCTATCAATTAATCTCTTTTCCTATTCATTAGTACCTTGGTCCAATCATTAACACTAGTGGGTTCTACTATTGGTCACCATCAGAAAACATGCAAAATGAAGAGAGTTAAGTAATATATGTATACACACCTTTCAAGAATTATGAATTATCCAATTTTATTTTGTTAGTTCTTCATGGTTCTCACAACCCTTGTTGTGGATTTACCTACTCATGCTTTGTGTAGATGCAAGAATTATAGATTGAGAGAAAATAATTAAACACTTACAAAATAGAATTAAGAACAATCAAATCCAATTTCAATAAGAATCACAAGGCTAAAGATGAAATTCAAACACAAGTGTTCTCACTCTCCAATGTGATCTCATAATTTTCTCTCTCTAGTTACTGAGTTCTCTGAGTACTATATAAAAACTTCTAAAAATTAACCTTAAAATCCTATTTATAATAAGTAAAATACAAGTCCTAAATATAATAGGAAAATTGGTTGGCATACCATACAAAGGGGGTTTACGAACCATATTACATTCCATGACCCGTAATCAGGGTCTCGTACTCTGCTGCTAGAATTTTGGACTTCAACTCTATGACACCTCTCTACAAATCATAAGATGGTTTATGACCTATATAGGGGGTTTTATCTGATGAAACATCAGAAAGTCACAATTTCTGATCCTCAGGGCATGAACCATCTTCTATAACTCATAAAACTTTGTACTGCTCGTTTGCATGTTCATAGAATTAACTTCAAGAAATTAGCCCCTCACTAGAATCATTCATAAAACTACCCCAAGACCCATAGAATAATCTACGGCTCGTAAAGGGTCTCGTATAATAGCAAAGACCTACAATTTCTATATTTTTTCCCAAAATCAAGGACAACCTATAATCCTAAAAATATGGACATAAAAACACATACAACCAACTAACGTCACATTGAGAACACACAAAATTCTATGTTTTAAGTATCAATAGTGCTGTATTTTGATACCACATCAAATCCCATTCCTAGGCCTCCTCATTTCTTCCTTCATGGAATTAAAAAGAAGGAGAAAGAGGATAAGTTCAAACACTTTCTCACTATTTTGAAACAACTCTCCATCAACATCTATCTTATTAAGGCATTGAAGAAGATGCAAGGGTATGCAAAGTTTATGAAAGACCTAGTTAAAAAAAAGTTCCTTATGAGCCAAGATCTCTCCCAAGAGCTTCATCATTGAAGTGCAATTGCCACGAGGTCCTTAATGAAAAATTGAGAAGTTCTCGGCTTTTTTACCATACCCTGCACTATTGGAGATGTAGATTTTGCAAGGGAATTGTGTGATCTCAGTTTTAACATACATCTAATACCTCTTGTGGTCTTCAAGAAGCTAGGACTGGGAACTCATTATTTGTCGCTGACTGCACACTGAAGAAGCCTATGGGGATATTGTATGATGTACCTGTCAAAGCGGATGAACTAATACTCCCTGTAGATTTTGTGATCTTAGATTGTGAGTTTGACTTTGAAGTCCCTATTACCTTGTGGAGACCCTTCTTGTACATCTATACCTCCATGCTCTTATATATTCATGTTTCAAGCCTTATTTGTTCAGGTGAGGAGTGTATTAGGGTTGTAGGAGACTTCTAGTACTTAGATATGTTCAAGACTTCTCCATGAGTTGAGTTTTAGGTGTTATTTTATGCAAAGGTCAACTTTAAATGAGCATAACTTTTAGCATACTTAGAACAAGATGACCCACGACCTATCAAATGCATGCCCTTTGAGTTAGCTTTCCAACGTATTTTGTTTTACCTTATTTCGAGGTCGGATGGAGTTATAACCATTTTTGTGAGACCCTCCCGTGTAGTGAAATGACACGGGCCCCTTGACGGGCAGTGGGGCTTTGGATGAGCTGTTTGGGTAGCCTTAAGATAGAAAAGACCATTTTTCTTCTAAGGCATTTTACAGTGCTAGTGGCACAGGCCGTGTGGTTTGCCACTGACCATGTGGCTAGCCGTGGGGTGTGTACAAGTGAAGCTTAGTAAGCATGAAGGAGTTTTTTGCCAAGTGTTATGCCATAGCCATTTACATGGGTCGTGGCCCTTGGCATGGGGGTTTGGAAACATTTATTTCTACCAAATGTGGTTCGACGGACCTCTACACAGACCGTGTAGCTTCACATGGCCCGTGGAAGACCCCATTTGGGTGATGAGATGTGAATTTTTCTAAGTGTTCCAACTTTCAATTTTTGACCAAGTATCACCTCACGGGCACTCCACACGGCCTGTGGAGTGCCACACATCCCATGAGTCCTTCAATAGGGCATCACTTTGCCAATTTTCCATCCATTCACTAATGGAGTTTTTGTGAATTTAATCTTTTCTAATGACCTTTTTAGATTTCCAATGCTATCTTAACCTCCCAAAAAGACTGAAAGTGTGATTGAAAACACATGTTTACTCATTTTAAGTCTATACCATGAGAAGATTTTCCTATTATGATTATGCATGATTTAAGCTATAGAACTATGATCTCTCTTGATATTTGATAGGCATTTTCAATGTATTTCAGATGAGGGATCTTACCAAGTTTTTATGGGTTGATTTATTAGAATTTATCACATGACTTCACCCTTCAATTACATGATTTTATACAAGCATAACACACTCGGTAAGTGTTTGATAAAATGACAAGTTATGGATTCTTAAGTCATTGAAGGTCTGATGAATGTCTTATGAGTTAAGTGACTTTATGATGCTGAAAGGAATATTTATATGAGTTGTTTCTATGAAAATTACTTATAGTATTTTAAGTTGACCATGCCTAGTTGAGGAGGTGATGCCTCAATCACCATGGCTGGTATGGTGAGACAACCATAAACCAATTAAGAGGTTGATACCTTTACCACTTTGATGGAGTGTGTGATATCTATCAACTATGTTAAGGGGTTGTTACCTTGACTACTATGATGGAGAGTGTGATGTCCATCAACTAGTTAAGGGGTTAATACCTTGAGCACAATGATGGATGGTGTGATGTCCATTAACCAATTGGGGTGTTGATACCTCTATCACCATGGATGGTAGGGTATTATAACCATCAAGAGGTCTCTTACTACATATGTAATATGTTCTACATAAGTATATTTTACTTCAAGCATCATTGATACATGTTGTATTGTTATTATGCTATCCATTGCTTATGATATTACATTTTGCCTATGTTGTCTATCTCTTAATGTATTGCATCCTATATACTTAATACATTCAAATGTACAATGTATACTCTATTCCTACGTGATGTTACCATGTAGGAACTGGAGCCCCACTTGATCATTCTCCTCCTCCACGTAGCTAGTACGATTTCTCTCTAAGCAAGTTGGTGAGTCCTCAACTCCAAGGACATACTTCTCTTGATTTGAGCTATGTATTTACTTTTCTTATGTTTAAAACTTATAGCTATAAGGGTGAGCTCAGAGATTATCTTGGCCCCCATGCCTATATATGTATTTTAGAGGTATTATTGGAACCTTATGATATGATAATGATACACAATTGGTTAATGATGTTTCTATGGTATCAAAGATGTCCCTTAGCCCCATATATCCTCTTTTTCTATCTAGTATTGATGTATAAGTGTTTTCGCGACCAAGGATGTGCAATAATATTCTAAGAGGCTTATTTGGGTTTCTTTTGGGATCCCCATTCCACATGTCATGTCTACACCATAGGCTTGGGTTGTGACATTTCTTAGCCACTGGATGTACCTTGTGGACATGGAGAGGGGCCAACTCAAGTTTATGTTGGGAAAAGATTTTATCGTATTCAATGTCTATCGACATACAAAGAAAAAGGATTATTTGATGGTGGTCTCTATGATTGAGAATGTTGATGATGGTGAGCCAGAAGTACCACTTAAGGTGAGACTGGGTGTCAATGCCTTAGCAGCTGTATTAATGAACATACATAGCGATGGCATCCCAAACTATGAGGAGACATTGAATGCATTGGGGGTATCTTAGGGCCCTAGGCGACAAACTAGGTTAGAGTTTGACTTCAAAATCGAGAGTCACCACCTACTGAGCCATCCATAGAGGAGCCATTAGTGCTAGAGTTGAAGGCTTCATCACTTCTAAAATATGCATTTTAGGTTCTAACAACATCCTTCCAGTCATAGATGCTGCGGACTTGAATGACAAACAAGTGAATACCCTTTCCATGGTACTCAAGCAGTTAAAGAAGGATATCAGGTGGATGATTAGAAATATCATTGCTATCCCTCCTTGGTTATGTACATATAAGATCTAGTTGGTCAAGGACTATAAGACGAGTATCAAGCACCAAAGGCATTCAACCCCCAATGCAAGAGGTCGTGTGCTAGTAAATCATCAAGTGGTTGGATAAAAGAGTGAACTATCCAAATGCTGACAGTGAATGGGTGATCCCAGTTCAGTGTGTTCTGAAGAAAAGGTGTATCACTGTGGTCCTAAATGCTAACAATGTGTTGATTCTTATGCGGCCAGTCACTAGATGGAGAGTAGGTATGGACTACAGGAAGCTCAATGCATTGATAGAAAAAGAGTACTTCCCTATGCCGTTCATGGACCAAATGCTAGATGAATTAGTTGGAAAGAGCTGGTACAATTTTCTTAATGGGTACTTAAGCTACAAATATCATTGGTATCAGTCCTGGGGTATGTACACATAAGATCTAGTTGGTTAATAACTACAAGCTAAGTATCAAGCACCAAAGGCATCTCGACCCCCAATGTAAAAGGTTATGTGCAAGTAAACCATCCAGTGGTTGGATGAAGGAGTGAACTATCTAATTGCTGACAGTGAATGGGTGATCCTAGTTCAGTGTGTTCTGAAGAAAAGGTGTATCACTGTTGTCCTAAATACTGACAATGTGTTGATTCCTATGCGGCCAGTCACTGGGTGAAGAGTAGGTATGGACTACAGGAAGCTTAATGCATTGACAGAAAATGACCACTTCCCCATGCCATGCATGGACCAAATGCTAGATGAATTAGCTGAAAAGGGCTGGTACTATTTTCTGGATGGGAACTCAGGCTATAAATATCATTAGTATCCCTCCTGGGGTATGTACATATAAGATCTATTTGGTCAAAGACTACAAGCTGAGTATCAAGCACCAAAGGCATCTTGACCCCCCAATGCAAGAGGTCATGCACAAGTAAACCATCCAGTGGTTGGATGAAGGAGTGAACTATCCAATTGCTCACAGTGAATGGGTGATCCCAGTTCTGTGTGTTCCAAAAAAAGGGGTATCACAGTGGTCCTAAATGCTAATAATGTTTATTCCTATCCGAGCAGTCACAAGGTGGAGAGTAGGTATGCACTGCAAGAAGCTTAATACATCGATACAAAAAGACCACTTCCCCAAGCCGTTCATGGACCAAATGCTAGATGAATTAGCTAGAAAGGGCTAGAACTATTTTCTTGATAGGTACTCAGGCTACAACTAGATCACCATTGCTTTAGGAAATCAAAATAAGATAACATTCACATGTCCGTATGGCACCTTTGCATTCAAGATAATGTCATTTAAGTTGTGGAACACTCCAGCAACATTCCAAAGATACATGATATCCATCTTCTCAGACATAGTGGAAGACATTATTGAAGTCTTCATGGATGACTTTAGTATGGTTATGACTCAATAAAGGATTGCTTGAAATATTTGTGTGCAGTACTGAGAAAGTACGAGGAATGCCATCTGGTGCTAAATTGGGAAAAGTGTCACTTCATGGTGAAGGAGGGCATTGTGTTATCTCCTTTAAAGGAATGGAGGCTGATAGAGCTAAAGTGAAAGTGATTAAGAAGCTTCCCCCACCCATCTCAGTGAAGGGGTGAGGTGCTTCCTAGGGCATGCAAGGCTCTACAGGCATTTCATAAAAGTCATCTGTAAAATTGCACACCCATTGTGCAAGCTTCTTTAGAAGGATGCTAAATTAATTTTTGATGATGCATGCCTAAAAGCTTTGAAGGATTGAAGAAGAAACAAATTTCAGCCCTTATTATTGTGGCTCCACACTAGTCTAAGCCCTTTAAAATCATGTGTAATGAAAGAGGGGTCGCGCTATGTAAAGTACTAGGATAGTGCCAAGAAGTGATATTACATCTCATATACTATGCTACAAAAGCCCTAAATACAGCTCAAAAGAACTACACTATCACTGAACAGGAGCTACTTACGATGGTCTTTGCATTTAAGAAATTCAGGTCATTCCTATTGGGGACCAAAGTCATGGTGCACAAGGACCACTTAGCGCTTTGGTACTTGTTGGCAAAGAAGGATTCAAAACCTAGGTTAATGAAATGGGTGCTCCTTCTTCAAGAATTTGATTTTGATGTCATTGACAGAAAAAAGACTGCGTCACTGACAGAAAAGGGATCGATAATCAAGTTGTAGATTAGCTTTCCAGGTTAGAAGATAGAGCCATGGAAAAGTTTGATTATGGATTAGAGATCGATGCATTCTTAGATGAGAGAGTTCTGGCAGCATCCCGCAATTTGATAATATGGTTTTCAAACTATGCAAACTATTTGGTTAGCGATATTTTGCTACTAGACCTAAATACCCACTAGCGTCGCAAATTCAGTTCTGATCTGAGAAAATTCTTTTAGGATGATCCATGCTTTTTTCTCATATACACAGATGGGATTATTTACCACTGCATTTCTGAGGTAGAGATGATGAATATTCTAGAGGCATGCCACTCATTTCTAGTAGGTGGGCATCATAGTGGAGTCCAGACAGCACATAAAATTCTGCAGTATGGCTACTACTGGCCATCCATCCACTAAGATGCTCATGACTATGCCAAAGGATATGATAGATATTAGAGAGAAGTTGGTGTTTCACGCAAGCATGAGCTCATTTTGAACCCCATTATGCTGATTGAATTATTTGTTGTGTGGGGAATAGACTTTATGGGACGGAAGTTGGTGTTTCACGCAAGCATGAGCTCATTTTGAACCCCATTATGCTGATTGAATTATTTGTTGTGTGGGGAATAGACTTTATGGGACCTTTTGTTAGGCCGCATGGAAACAAATACATCTTTGTTGCTGTAGACTATGTATTAAAATAGGTGTAGGCAGTTGCTCTCCCCAATAATATAGGTAAAAGTATCACAACTTTTCTGAAAAGGAATATCTTCTCAAGGTATGGTACTCCTCGGGCGATCATTAGCGACAGAGGTTCTCACTTTTGTAACATGTTATTCAAGGGTCTACTTGAAAATATGGGGTAAAATATCAGGTGGAAACCCCTTATCATCCTTAGACAAGCGGGCAAGTAGAGGTGTCAAATAGGGAAATTAAATAGATTCGATCAAAGACTATGAATGCAAAACCAGACAGATTGGTCAAGGAAGCTTGATGATGCATTATGGGCATACCAAACAACATTTAACACCCATATATGTATGTCTCCCTATCAACTTATCTTTGAGAAAGCTTGTCATTTGCTGATAGATCTTGAGTATAAGTCAATCTGGGTACTAAAGAAGTTGAATTGAGACTAGAATGGCATGGTAAACTCTACGCTGAGCAATCTCAATGAGATTAATGAATTTTATTTGATGATGTATGAGAACTTAGCCCTACACAAGCAAAGGATAAAACTTTAACATGGCCAATTTGCGCTAGGGGACTTAGTGCTACTAAATAACTCCAGGCTAAAGTTGTTCCCTGGGAAACTCAAGTCCAGATGGTTAGGACCCTTCACGGTAGAATATGTCTTAGATCATGGGGCCATCGAATTAGAAAAAAGGAATGGCAGGACATTCAAAATCAATGGCGATAGAGTCAAGCCATACCTTAGAAATGTGGAGGAAATAAAAATAGTGGAAACATGGACACTTGATGATGTCTGAGTATGCATATTGTCTATGTCATTCCGCGATAATAAATTTGGCATTGCTTGGGAAACAACCCAAGGTAAATACTAGTGCTTAGGTCACCAGGTATGTCTTTTTGACCCAGGTACTTTATTTTTCATTTTTTATGTTCATTGAGGGCAATGTACCTCTTTTTTCATAGGGTGTAAGTAGTTGTAGGCCTCAGTATAGTCTAAGTTGTCTTAACCTATAACTATCTAAAATTTTGAATCTTAGGGGTTTTCTTGCCTGTGTTCTTTTTCCCCATGGTGATTTACTTTCAGTTGAATCGGTATATTTATGATATGTAGGTAGTATTGATAGCATATTGTATTGATATCTATGACATATATATGTTTTTATTACTTTTTTGTGAAAATGATACCAACCAAATTTTAATTTATGATTAATTAGTCTTGATAGCAACCATGCATGTTAATTGTGTTGACAGTGCTTGTTCTGACAAAGTGAGGATAAAATTGAGATGAAAAGTATAATCTGAGAGTCTGTGTTGATATTGTAATCAGTGCCATGTGTGTGTGAGCTTACTTTGCTAAATTCATATATTGTGTTTCAATTTAGAACTTTCCCTGTTACTCTGATCTACACTATAGGCTAGATGCTTAGGAGAGGATCCTTGGCCATTGTTCATAATAGTCCACTTAGCCTAAAAAACAAACCAATGTGTGAAATATCCCTTGATCCAATTGTTTGAGCCTTATATATATGTTTTCTTCTTTGTAAAAACCTAAGTGACCAAGTCTTATGAGATGTAAAATCTTTAATTTAGCCTTGGTCCTTCCTTGAACGTTGTGTACCTCGACTGAGGCAAAATGCCTAAGTTGAGGGTGGCTACCAAAAGTGGCCCTGGTTTCTAGGTTGGATATTGTGCACCTCGACTCTGGCCAAAAGCCTAAGTTGACGGTGGCTAGTGAAAGGGTAAAGCACAAAATGCAGGGCAAACTTAGCAATGCATGAAAAAAGAGAAAAAATATGTATTGGGTGCAAAAAAATAATAGTGATGCCTCAACAATGAATTAAATAAGAAAAATGATGTGCAAATACATGGCAATAAGTTGAAAAATGAAAATAAAGCACCCAGGAAAGCTTGAAATGGGTTAAATGGAGAATGAGATGAAAAGTAATATTGCCGGTAGGGCTAAAGTATAGAAAACATAATTTCAAGCAGGGACTTTAGTCACTATGTTCCCAAAACATCATACCAAAGCCTCCTGAGCCTATGTTACAAGTCAATAAAATCCTATAGTTATCCTAGTCCAAGTAGTCAAAGATCTTAGTCATGAGTATAGGGTAAAACATATGGTATTCAGCATGATATTTGAATCTCTTTTGTGAGAGTGGGCGAATTTGCATATTCCCAAGGTTATACCTGAAAACATCATTATGAGTGAAATATGGTACTTCTCTCTATAAAGGTACTTGCATTGCGTTGATAGCATGAGACTAATTCAGTGATTATGACTTATTAATAATCACCTTGCTTATCATTGTTTCATTATCATATGCATTAGTCTATGTTGGTTTTCTTACTAGCCATCTAATGTGTTTTGAAAGCGGTGTGCATATCTGTTCTTTAAATTGATGTGATGTATGCTATTAGATTGAGGTCTGTGTATTACTTTGCTGCTTATGTAGATTAAGTCCGTCACTTTAGGACAAGCAATAATTTTAAGTTGAGGGTGTCAATGAAATACTACACTTTTGATTCTTAAAACTTTGAATTTTATTTGTTCTTAATACGATGTTAGTAGGTTTGATGTATTTTTATGTTTGTGTTGCAGGATTTAAAGGTTGGCACGATTTTTAGGCAAATTGTTCAAACATTACTAAAAGTGAAGTTCCATAAGACCCTTTACAGGTCTTAGAGTATTCTACGAGCCATATAGCTAGTTTGTGTGCAATTCCAGTAAGGGTTGTATTTCTGAAGTTGAGTCTACAAACTTCATGATAAGCCATAGATTTGGTATTGTGCTCTGATGATCAGAAGGTGGGGACTTGCTAAAAGTTCATAAGATGAAATCCCCTACATGTCATAGAATCTTGTATAGGATATAGACGGTTATCATAGAAGACAATCATAGAATTGAAGCAATAATCCATGAAAGTCCAATCACAAGTCGTAAACTTTTATATAGCTCGGAGTTAGTAAGTGCCTTTATGTGCCAAGGAAGAATCTAGATTTTATGCCAAAAAGTCCAATCACAAGTCGTAAACTTTTATATAGCTCGTAAAGCCCCTCGTATTGCTTGTCAACCCATTTATCCTATTTTATTTTGGTTTTGTATTTTAAAGTAGTATAAATAGGTTTTTAGGTTATGTTTTTATAGAGAATGAAGAGAGAATGAAAAGGGAACAATAGAGGAACATTAAAGAGTTTGAGAAACACTTGTAAAACTTTATTTCATCTTTCAATTCTAATCTTATGATTCTCTTTGAAGGACTTGGATTTCTTATGCTTAATTCTCTTGTGTAAGTACTTAATTATGTTATTCAAATTCATAAGTCTTGCTTTTAACTGATCATGAGTAGCTAAAATGACAACTAGGGTTATGGGAACTATGAAGAAATAACAAGGTAAAATCTGATGATTCATAATTCTTGAAAAGGGTGCATGAATGTATTAATTAGTTCTCTTCATACTGAATGCTTTATAATGGTGGCCAACATTAGAATGCGCCTAGTGTTACTGACTGGATCAAGGTAGTAACTAAATAGGAAAAGAGATTAATTAACAGGATTCGATTGATGTTTCTCATCTAATCAACTGAACTGGGCCAAAGTGACATTTTACAGGAACAATAGGTAAGGGTTAGTAATGTTACATTGTGGGGATATACCAAATCATATAGTGAAATTCATTTATCGCCTGGGCCAAAGGGCTTATTGAATATAACTTACTGTTCTGCATGCTACATACTAGAAGGGAATTCGATTATCTAGTAATACTGAGTTAGGGAATCATGGTCCTTCCTTGAACGTTGTGTACCTCGACTGAGGCAAAATGCCTAAGTTGAGGGTGGCTACCAAAAGTGGCCCTGGTTTCTAGGTTGGATATTGTGCACCTCGACTCTGGCCAAAAGCCTAAGTTGACGGTGGCTAGTGATAACACTTGTCATAGTTCAGAATTACTTTTCATAGCAAAGTGTCTTATGATGAGATATATTAATATTGCGTGTGTTCAGGAAACCAGATGGGTCGGTACCAAAGCTGGGGATATAGATGAGTTTAAGTTATGGTACTGTCATGCCCAAAGTCCTGTTAAGGCGGACTGCCACCCATGCCGATAAGGCTCGGGAGAACCAACCTATATCTATGCACTTTCTATTTATATTGTAAGGGATTTATATATTCAACATGCCTTTAAGAAAGTAAACAGTAATAACAAGCCAAAAGGAAATGCATATGACTAAGCCGTTGGGGCCATGTTGCCTAAAGTAGGAGACATAACCACACTTTAATTTACATAGTATACAAAGCCTCTAGATAAGGAAAAGCATCTGATAAGGGTCAATAGGCCATTGGGGTCACGTTGTATAAAGTATGAGGCATGACCATACTTTAATTTACATAGTCTAGAAAGCCTCTAGGTAAGGAAAAGTATCTGATAAGAGTCGGGATAAGTCCCGCCTCGACTAACTATACAATACAAAATTATAAGCTCTAGACACACAAAGCGCTGAAGTAACCTGGAGCTTGGTAATAGCAGCTGGATATCCTGTACTCCTACTGGGGAAATCTAT
>DF359721.1:43655-69690 GCA_000787875.1 Solanum virginianum
ATCATAAATTCCACCAACTTAGCTTCCCTAAGTTCAAGGCATCGGTCTCTTTAGGGTCCACCTTTATACCATCCCTCGACACCACATGCCCAAGGAAAGCCACATCCTTCAACCAAAATTCACACTTTTCATATTTAGCATACAATTTCTCATCTCTCAATCTTTGCACCACAATCCTCAAATAATCCCTATAGTCCTCCTCAGCACGAGAATAGATCAAAATATCATCAATGAAGACAATAACAAAGGCATCAAGGTAAGGTTTGAAGACCCTATTTATAAGGTCCATGAAGATGCTCGGTGCATTGGTCAACCCAAAAGACATCACAATAAACTTATAATGCTCATATCTAGTTTGGAAGGCCATCTTGGGAATATCACACTCCCTCAACTTAACTTGATGATACCCGGACCGAAGATTAATCTTCGACAAATGGCTAGCCCCTTGCAATTGGTCAAACAAGTCATCAATCCTTTGAAGAGGATACCTATTATTTATGGTGACTCTATTGAGTTACTGGTAGTCAATACATATTCTCAGTGACCCATCCTTCTTCTACATAAACAACATCGGTGCACCCTAAGGGGATTGACTAGGCCTAATAATACCCTTCTCCAACAAGTCCCTCAATTGTTCCTACAACTCCTTTAACTCCACCAGGGCCATACGACAAGGAGGAATAGAAAGGGGTTGAGTATCGGGGAGGAGGTCTATCCCAAAGTCTATTTCCCTTTCGGGAGGAACACTGGGAAGGTCATTTGGAAAGACATCAAGAAACTTATTTACAATCAGAACCGACTCTATGGGAACAACTTTAGACTCCACATCCTTAACCCTTACAAGATGGTAAAGAGACCCCTTACATATCATCTTACGGGCATTAATGGAAGAGATGAATCTACCCTTGATCACTATATCTTGACTCTCCCACTCAAGGATAGGTTCATTTGGAAATCAGAATATGACCCTACGGGTTCTACAATCACTAGAAGCATAGTAGGCATGAAACCAATCCATCCAAGAATGACATCAAAATCAGCCATGTCTAACTCAACAAGATCACAAGGCAACACATTATGGAAGATACAAATAAGACAACTTCTATAAACGTTTCTGCAATAATAGATGCACTAATAGGAGTAAATATTTCATATCACTCATAAAACAACTCGGGGTCAACATGGAACTTTTTGGCAATAAGGGGGTGACAAAAGAAATAGTGGCACTTGGATCAATAAATATATATACATCTAAGTCAAAGATTTTCAACATACCAATAATAACGTCGGGTATCTCATCAACCCCTTTCCTACCATGCAAAGCATAAAACTGATTGTGCCTTGGGGCACCATCTTGTTGGCCATCTCTTCCCAAAGGAAATGTATTCGGACCTTGTGGACGAACCTCCTTACCCTTGTTGCGACTTCGAGGGCAATCTATCTTTTTGTTACCCACTTCCCCAAAACCAAAGCACATATTAGTATCTCTCAAACATGGTCCCTTTTGACCCCTTCCACACCTAGGACACACCTCCTTAGGAATCTCACACCAACACCTTGGGTCCTTGGGAAGTCATTGACAAATCCCCTATTATGAGCATGGGAGGACCCTTGGCCTTGATGGATCCGGCCACCCTTTTGGAACTTTCCCTCAAAATAAACCCTCTTAGCCTCATAGCCCCTTCTCTTCCTCAACTTCTCCCCCTCCATTTGCTTGGCATAGGTCAACAAATGTGACAAGTCCATGTCACTAATCAACATGGCAGACCAACACTCCTCACTAACCAAGTCAGAAACGCCCATCACAAATTTATTCATCCTAGATCTCGAGTCGTCCACTAAGTGTGGAGCATATTTTGAAAGTTGGTGTAACTGTAGGTTATACTCTCTCACAATTATGGACCCTTGTCTCAAATTCATAAATTCCACCAACTTAGCTTCCCTAAGTTCAAGGGGGAAGAACCGATTAAGGAAGGCCTCCTTGAACTACTCCCAAAGCACCACATAGCTAACTCCCTTCTCTTCCTTCCATTGGTTATACCATATTTGAGCTACCCCTGAGTTGGTAGGCCGCCATCTCCACCTTATCCTCCGGCCTCACACCCATAATAGACAAAATTTTGAAAATCTCATCAATTAATTCTTGAGGATCCTTACTCACCTTTGACCCATAGAATTCCGAGGATTCAATCTCATGAAGTCTCTCACCCGAGAGGCTAGTGTAGGAGCATGAGGGGCTTGGGCCCTTTAATTGGCTTGATTAGTCACCACTTGTGCAAGCAAGGTGAGAGCATCCCTAAGCTCCCCATTGGCCAGTTGCTCCTCGGGTGTGCGGGCTCGTCTTCCCCTCAGGTTAGGCATGATCTAGCATAAGCAAAGAACAATCGTTAGGGGAGGGAATCTTACATCAACTCAATTACACGACTTAGAACATGAAGAAGAAAAATAATTTCCAAAATATCCCATAGCCTTCTACTCATAGTTATGGTGAACAACACAACCATCAATAAGACTCTAATCGACGTCGTGTGTTGGTCTCTGAGGATCTAACAACCTAGTTCTTTGATACCAAGTTTGTCATGACCCAAACCTAGGGCCTAGCCATGAGACAGCGCATGAGGAACCCAAAAAGACCCCAACCAAGCCTCTTAACATATCATTACACATCATTGGTTGCAGAAACAATAAAGTATCAATAAAACATTAGAAGCAAGGGTAAAGGGGCTAAGGGAAAACTTCCACATAATGAATAACAAGAGTCAATAGAAACGAGGCTCATGGCATAACTACACACCATGTCCAACAATACCTCTACTATATTAAGATAAGAGCCGGGGCCAAGACAAAGCAACAAAGCTCATCCTCGTAGTTAATATGTAACTAAAAGAGAGAAAAGGCTTAATGCAAAGCAAGAGATCATAAGTAATGTCTCCGAAATGGTAGACTCACCAAGAAGCATGATAGAAGTTGTACTACCCACGTGGAGGAGGATGATGATCAAGAAATGCATCGATTCCTATATGGTGACATCATATAGGCATAGAGTATGCATTAGTATGTTTAAATATACTAAGTATGTAGGATGCAATGCAACCATAGAAACACATTATGATCAAAATGCATAGAGATAAGCAATAGATAACAAAGTAGCAATATGACATGCATGATTAATGCTTACGTAAATCATGCTTACAAGGAATAGAACATATGTGTAAGAAGAGATCATTAAACTATTAGTGCATCATCATACCCTACCACCCTCAGTGCTGGAGTACAAATCCCCCGATAGCTTGGTGGATCATCACACCCTACTATCCATGGTATCAGAGTACAAACCCCCTAATTGATTACTACATTGTCGCACCCTACCACCCATGATGCCAAAGTACAAATCCCTTGATAGGTTGATGAATAAAAATCCCTAAGAAAGGTTACCCGGCTCGCGACCCCCGAGTAGGACATGGTCACATTCCAACACTATATAGAGAATACCTTATCCATACATTCATCTCATCATCATATCATCATCCTACAATCATTTAACTGATAAAACATGCATTAGACCTTCAATTCCTCAAGAAACCATAGCCGGACATTTTATCAAACACTTAGATGGTGTGTAGTACTAGTGTAAAACCATGCAATTATAAAGTGAAAATCATGGTAATAAATTCAATGTAAAAGTTTCAATAGATACTTGGTAAGACTCTCAAGCAATAAACTTCAAAACCCTTCATCAAACCTTTCAATTGACCTTAGATTCATGGATCAAAACATAGAAAATAGTCACAATTTCATAATTCTGAACATAGTGTGCAGTGATTTTCATAATAGATAAGACCTATGAGTAAACCAACTTTAAATCATGCAATTTTGAGGAAAAGAAAACTTGGGCATCATGGGTTAAAGGAACCCATGAAAAAAATCCACATACCTTAGCTTTGGATATTAAACTGACGAAGATTAGAGATGGAGACTTGAAGGTTGAGCTCAATCCTTAAGATCCAGAAAGGGTCTTGAGTCTTGAATTTAGGAGATAAAATATTGGCTAAGTACTTGAGTGAGTATTGAGGAATGTTTGAAATGATATGAGGGTGAAAAATGTCTAAGTATAGGTATTTTCACGTTTGGGAACACTTAGGCCCAAGACTTAAAAGTCTTGGATCAAAGTCAAAACTAGGGAAAATTTAACACTAGTGCGCGCCACTGGCGTGATGCTCTCTGGAATTTGCATTTTGGGAATTTTGAGTTTTGATACGATTGCTCTAAAATCAGGGTTAGACACTTTACCCCCTAATTTTGACCCCCTGAATAAGAAAAAGAAGAATTTTTGATATCATGCACTGATGTTAAGATATTTGGAATTTACAATTCTACGAACTTTCGAGGTACATTTTCAGGAACTTTTTTTGATCATTTCGACAACACTATGAACCTTCAAACAACAATAGGCTTACCAATGAGGTAGACGCTAAAGAGTGTTCAGAACACACATGAAACCCACATGCAACCAAAAGAATAATGATAGAGATAGTGGCACTCAGGCCCATTAATACAAACATATCAAAGCCAAAGGAAATTTCAATATATTGGTAGCAACATCGGGCACCTCATCTCCTTCTTCAATCACTTGATCAACATGACCACCTTTTTCTACAAGCTGACCACCCTTACACCTCCTTCGAGCACATGGACAATCAATTAGTATGTGACCCACTTCACCTCATCCAAACCAAGGACTAGAATGCCTCCGACACAAGCTAGTATGGTTTTTCCTACACATAGGGCACTTGGGATTAGTCATTCCACCATCACCTCCTTTACCCTTATTGAGTCTATGAGGGCAATCTATTATCTTGTGACCCTCCTCTCGAAAAACATATCAAGGCTCATAGCATATATACATAATCTGTCTAACAATACCTCTATGACATATATAGAGC
This sequence comes from Solanum virginianum, assembly GCA_000787875.1. Classification (NCBI taxonomy): domain Eukaryota; kingdom Viridiplantae; phylum Streptophyta; class Magnoliopsida; order Solanales; family Solanaceae; genus Solanum; species Solanum virginianum. The sequence goes on from DF359721.1 coordinate 48,599, forward strand.
GGGGGTCAAAACAAAGCAAACAGCCTCACCCTTATAGTCAAAGTAAATAATAAAGAAGAGTGTCTTAATACATAATAAGAGAAACATAGACTAACATCCCTGAAATGGAGGGATCACCAACTAGCTTGAGTGTACTGTACAATCCATATGGAGGAGGAGGATGATCAACTTGTGCTCTGGTTCCTACATGGTGATATCATGTAAGCAAGAGTATGCGTTAGTACGTTTGAATGTATACAGTATGTAGGATGCAATACGACAAATCATAAGCATATAGGCAAAGTGCAATATCATAAACACTATATTGCATTACAATAATAAGACAAGAATGAATGCTACTTTAAAGTAAAACATGCTTAGAAGGACATATTACAAATGAAGAAGGTGACCATCATTATATACCAAGGCCTACTACCTCCTTGGTGAGGCAATTGAGGTATATACCCCTCAATGTGGTCGCACGGGCCTACCACCCCCCGATCTAAGCGAATGAGGTATATATCCCTCAATATGGTAGCACGAGCCTACCACCCCCAAGATAGACGAATGAGGTATATACCCCTCAATGTGGTAGTTCGGGCCTACTACCCCCCGAATTAGGCAATTGATCATCGTTCATCACCATAGATACTTTTCATGAAATCAAAATATATTTACCCTTCTATTAATCATCATGTAGTCATTCATAACATAAGACATGCATTAGACCTTCAATTCCTAAGCAAATCCTAACCGAACATTTTATCAAACACTTGGCGGGTGTGTAGTGCTAGTGTAAAATCATGCAATTCAAGAGTGAAATCATGCAAGAAAATCCATTATAAAATCATTAATCAACACCATGCAACACCCTCAAACAATAAATCAAAACCCCTCATCAAATCTTACAATAGATCCAAGATTTATAGCTAAACACATAGCAAAGCAGTCACAATTTCATATAACTTGAACATAGTTCTTAGACAAGTTCATACTAGTAGACCCAGTTGAAAAATCAACTTTAAATCATGAAAATTGAGTAAAAAGGAGACTAGGGCACCATGGGTGAAAGAAAATAATGGTTAAAACCCACACACCTTAGCTTTGTAGAAAATCTTGGTGAAGATTAAGAATGGAGGCTTGAACGTTGAAGGAAATCCTTAGATCCGGAAGAGGTATTGAAACTTGAATTTAGGAGTGAAAAATATGGCCAAGTATTTAAGTGAGTAATGGGAAATGTTTAGGATGTTATTAGGATGAAATATGGCTAATTATAGGTAAATATACATTTGGACCGAGGAAAAAAAAATAGTCACAAAAATGTACAACTGCGTGTCCCGGAAGCGGCACTCTTTGATCTCTGAAATTTGACATTTCGGAATTTAAAATTTTAATATCTTTGCTCTAAATTTAGGGTTAGAGTCCTCCTAATTTTGACTCCCTGAATAAGAATATGAAGTTGGATTTTTGATATTGCGCACGGATTGTTAGATATATGGAAATTAAGATTTAAGGCACTTTCGAGACCCATGTTCGAGCACTTTTTGGGGTCATTTCAATATCTCCCACTTGGAAACATTCGTCTCCAAATGTAAAAGAAACATACATGACAAGAGTGATCATAAATAAATCAGCCCCAACAAGAATGCAACATTACATTTAAAACACCATTTTCAAAATCTCAACATAAGTGTAAAATCATCATAAGTTTGCCAACTTAAATATGAAAGCATATGAATGACATAGGGGATGAAGTATAAGACTTGAAATCACATATGGGATGTAGAATTAGTACCTTAGGCTTTAGTGGAGGTCTAGGCCAATTCTTAATCACATCAGTTTTTTTAGGATCCACTTTTATACCATCCCCCGACACCACATGATCCAAGAATGCAACCTCCTTCAACCTAAATTCACACTTTTCATATTTAGTATACAATTTCTCTTCCCACAATCTTTGTAACACAACCCTCAAATGCCTCACAAAATCTGAACTGGGACCTCCTCATAAGTCAAGTTATCCTTAACAACCCCCATAACATTAAGAGGCATAATAGCATTAGGATCACCCACACATTTCCTCAACATAGAGACATAGAACACCGAATGAACCAAATCTATTTCACTAGGCAACTTCAACTCATAATCTACCTTGCCAACCCTCCTTATCACCTCATAAGGACCAACATACCTTGGTCTCAACTTCTCTTTTTTCCAAAATGAACCACACCCTTCATTGGATAGACTTTCAAATAAACCCAATCACCCACTTTGAATTCAAGGTCTCTTCTTCTCACATCGACATAGGATTTTTGATGGCTTTGGGCTATTTTCAACCTTTCCCTAATCTTCCTAATAGTCTAAATAACCTCCTTAACTAGATCCACTCCCAATAAAGCCACCTCTCCAACCTTAAACCACCCAATAGGTGATCTACACTGCCTATCGTAGAGGGCCTCAAAAGAAGCCATACCAATGCTATCATGATAGCTATTGTTGTAGGCGAACTCAATCAATGGAAGATGGTTATCCCAACTACCCCTAAGCTCCAAGACACAAGCCATAAGCATATCCTCAAGTGTTCGAATGGTCCTTTTGGGTTGACCATTCATTTGAGGGTGAAAGGTCGTACCAAGGTGAACTTTCATACTAAGACCCGTTAGCTCCATATGTGGTCTTAACCAGTAGAAAGTGAACCAATTTTGTCATCCTATCAACCACAACACAAATGGAGTCAAAACTTTTTCTAGTCTTGAGAAACTAAACGACAAAGTCTATATTGATCACCTCCCACTTCCAAGTAGGAATTTCTATGTCTTGGATTAGGCCACTCCACCTTTGATGTTTGGTTTTGACTTGTTGACAACTATGACAACGGAAAATAAATTTGGTAATGTCCCTCTTCATGCCTCCCCACCAATACACATCCCTCAAGTCTGTATACATTTTGGTGGGACCAAGGTGGATAGAATGAGAAGAATTATGGGCCTTATCAAGGATTTTCTCCCTCAAAACATAAACACAAGGCATACACAACCTACCTTTGTATCTAAGGGTACCATCTCCCCCTTGGGCGAAAACCTTCACTTTGCGCTCTTTTACCAAGGCCTTCAATTGAAGCAAAGTGGAGTCAAGATTTTGTTTTGCTATAACCTTATCAACAAAGCAAGACTTAGAACTATCAACAACGATGACACCATTACCCACATCTTCCAACCTAACCCCCAATCTAGCCAATTGATGCACCTCCCTAGCCATCTCCTTATCACCACCATCAACATAAGCTAGGCTACCTTTAAACACCCAACTCAAAGCATCCACCATAATATTTGCCTTACCAGGATGGTAATGCATACTCATATCATAGTCCTTAAGAAGTTCTAGCAACCTTCTTTGCCTAAAGTTGAGATCTTTTTGAGTGAAAACATATTGGAGGCTCTTATGATCGGCGAACACATTTACATGCACCCAATACAAATAATGATGTCAAATCTTTAATGCCAACACCACGGTAGCCAGTTCAAGACCATACGTAGGGTAGTTCCTTTCATGCACTTTGGGTTGCCTAAAAGCATATGCTATCACCTTACCATTTTGCATCAAAACACAATGCCAGCCAACCCAGGAAGCATCACAATACACCACAAACCTTTCTAGCCCTTCCGGTATAGATAATATAGGAGCGAACATAAGTCTACCTTTGAATGTTTGGAAGCTCCTCTCATAATCATCGGTCCAGACAAACCTAACATTCTTTTGAGTCAATTTTGTCATATGGAAAGCAACGGAGGAGAACACATTCACAAACCTTCTATAATAACCCACCAAGCCTAAAATAGTCCTAATATCCGTCGGGGTCAATGGTCCTAAGAAACTCCTAATGTCCGATGGGGTCAGAATTTTGGTTCTTCCTAGAATTTTTATGGTCTAGGCCAATTTCTAATCACATCGGTCTTCTTAGGGTCCACCTTAATACCATCCCCCAACACTACATAACCAAAGAATTCAACCTCCTTCAACCAAAATCACACGTTTCATACTTGGCATATAATTTCTCCTCCCTCAATTTTTACAACAACACCCTCAAATGACCCATATGCTCCTCCCTACTATGTGAATATATCAAAATATCATTAATGAAGACAATAGCAAAGGAATCCAGGTAGGGTTTTAAGACCCTATTCATTAGGTCCATGAAGATGGCCGGTACATTGGTCAACCCAAAAGACATCACCACAAACTCTTAATGCCTATATCTAGTCCAGAAGGCCATTTTGGGAATATCACACTCCCTCACCCTTATTTGATGACACCCGAATCGAAGATAAATCTCAGAGAAAAAGCTAGCCCCTTGCAATTGGTCAAACAAACCATTAATTCTTGGAAGAGGATATCTATTCTTTATATTGACTCTATTGAGTTGCTAGTAGTTAATATACATCCTAAGTGACCCATTTTTCTTCTTTAAAAACAACACTAGTTCACCTCAAGGTGATTGGATAGGCCTAATAAATCCCTTCTCTAACAAATCTTTCAATTGTTCCTTTAACTCCTTCAATTCTGTAGAGGCCATATGGTAAGGGGAAATAGAGATGGGCTGAGTATCAGGAAGGAGACCTAAACCAAAATCTACCTCCCTTTCGAGAGGGACACTAGGAAGGTCACTTGGGAAGACATCAAGGAACTCATTTACAACCAAAATCGACTCAACCAAACGAACTTTGGACTGCACATCTTTAACCCTCACAAGATGATACAAATAACCCTTAGAGATTAACTTACAGACTTTAATACAAGAGATGAACCTACCCTTGACCACCACATTGTGACTCTCCCACTCAAGGATGGGTTTATTTGGGAATTGCAACTTGACCCTACGAGTTCTACAATCAATAGAGGCATAGTATGCATGCAACCAATCCATCCCAAGAATGAGATCAAAATCAACCATATCTGACTCAACAAGATCACAAGGCAATAATTTGTGAAAGATGCAAACCGGACAATTCCTATAGGCCTTTCTAGCAATAATAGATACACTAATAGGAGTAGAGACCTCATAAGACTAATGCAACAACACGAGTTCAACATGGAATATTTTAGTAACAAAAGGGGTAACAAAAGAAAGAGTTGCACCCAGATTAATTAAACATACATATCAAAGTCAAAGATTTTTAACATACCGGTAACGACATCAAAAATGTCATCATTCCATTGCCTCCTATGTAGAGCTTAAAACTGATTGTCTCTTGAGACACCACCTTGTTGACTACCCCCACCCAAAGGAACCGTATTTCCACCTTGCGGACGCACCTCCTTACCTTTGTTGTGACTTCTTGGGTAATCTATCATCTTATGCCCCATCTTTCAATAACTATAGCAAGCACCGATATTGTCACGACTAAGAACCTAGGGCCTAGACATGACTGGCGAATGGGGATCCAGAAAGAGCTCCAAGCAAGCCTCATAACATATCATTACACATCGTTGGTTATGAAAGCAATGTAAAACATCACAAGAAATATGAACAAGGGGGAATTAGGGTTAAGAAAGAGAGAGATTTATACTTAAGTAACATGTAAAAGTTTAGGAACAAGGGATTGAGGGAAAGCTTACATAACAACAACATCAAGAGACAAAAGAGTCAAGATTCGTATCATAGATATATAACATATCGAACAACACCTCTACTACATTGATAAGAGCGGGAGTCAAGAAAAAGAAACTAGGCTCACCCTCATAGTCAAATTAGAATATAAAGAAGAATGTCTCAATACATAATAAGAGAAACATAGACTAAGTTTCCCGAAGTGGGGTACTCACCGACTAGCTTGAGTGGTACTGACTAGCCACATGGAGGAGAAGGATGATTAACTTGGGCTTCGGTTCCTACATAGTGACATCATGTAGGTAAGAGTATGCGTTAGTATGGTTGAATATACAATGCAATAAGAGATAGGTATAACACCCAACATCTTATAGTACTAGTACTATGCAAATGAAATATGATATGACTTTTCAAATTAGCACTAATTTTTTTAAAAGTGCTTGAATCTCAAATTAGTGGACTATATGTATGTCTAATGCTGAAGAGCCGCGGGTGTAAATAAGTTTTAAGTCAAATTAAGGAGATAACCTTAAACAAGGTGAAAGAAGTAATGTGCTTATAGGACTTAGGAAGCTAGTAGGTGAGTTAACTACATGCTTAGCTAAAATATGCTAGATAAATGGAGACGAGACCCGATGCCAAATCTGTCCAAGTCCGATAATGAATAAAGTCTATCCTAAGAGTATAACTTTAGCCCAAGCTTTACCATCATAAATAGAAAATAGGTAAAGCCCAATATGAATAATAAAAGGCCCCAAGTACATCACAACCCACTTAAATAATTGGACCCAAACGAAGTGAAAAGAAATTAGGAAAATAGGCAGCCAAGGCCCATCAACTTTGAGACCCATCTAAGCCCAAGTGAGAAGGCTAAGCTACTGCATCACCAGCTTATTAATATGTGTTTATATGTGGTCAAAAGCTCAAAAGAAAGTCAACCAAAAGAGACCCTTTAAAAGGGCATAAAAATAGTCCCTTAAGTCATTTCACTTTAGAACAAATTTCAGCTTTCCTAAAGACTCTTTTTTACTCTTTACTTCACGTCACAACACAACAAATAAAACCCTCTAGGGTGCATGAAGGAAAACTGAATCTTGAAGGCTAAGGTAAGTGGAAATACCCATACATTTGGTATACTTATCCCATGAAAAACAAGAAATATATGCTAGTTATGCTTGTAAACAAAGGTCGGACAACATGTGCTTAGAAAGTTGCTGCACACTTGCCTTTTTTCTTAATGACTTCACTATAGTTTGTAGCCTGGATTACGAAAAAAAGTTGATGTTCCTAACATGGTTTAAGTTATAGATATTAATCTAAGGTTTCTGCCATGATTTTGTTTTACTTAACAACGAGTTTTATTGTGCTATCTGCCATGATTTTGTTTTACTTAACAACGAGTTTTATTGTGCTATCTTAAGTGTGATTTTGATTGGGACTTGGGGGCTGATGGATGGAAGGCTATTGCCTCATGTCCTTCATGACTGCTATGGTGCTATTCTGAGACTGTTTTAAGGCTATTTTTATGTATAGATATGTTGAGGACAGTTTGGTTAAAGTTTGGATAGTTTTGAATTGTTGACGTCGAGATATAGGGAAATGGCGTAAGGTTGTGCTACCTGATTGCATGTCATGTGAAGTTGGTGTGTGCTGTGAATTATGGACTATTTCTAGCATTTTACAAACCTAAACTAAGATGCATACACCATGTATATAGAATGGGTAATAGACACAAATGCTTAGGGGTAGAAGGGATGAAATAACGTTGTTGGGTCGATGCTTACGGGTTGCTACCCAAAGTTTATTTTTACATTAGATTAGACTGCAAAGATGTCTTTCTTAGCTGCTAATACCAGTGTCATTTCCTACTCTATTGTAGATAAATATTTAAGGGAAAAAGAAGTTACTCTGAGGTAATAACGAGGTCATATATTGAGGTATGTAAGGCTACTTGATTTCGTATTACTTAGCATGAAATCTAGATTCTTCCTTGGCACATAAAGCCACTTACCAACTCTGACACAACTATTAACCATCTCTCAACTCCTTCACATATTCATATGCTCTTATACATAGTCATCTTCATATATCCATACATACTTAAATACCAAGTTATATGGGTTCTTATTGCTAAATAAAGTTCACGAGTTGTTTCCTCTCATACGCATTTCATTAGTTGTGTAATGTACTCTTTTCATTTTTGTATTGCTGTTGCTAAATAAAGTTTATGAGTTATTTCATCTCATACACATTTTATTATCTGTGTAACGTACTCTTTTCATTGTCATATTGTCATGTATGATTATTTACATATCACATGCTACATCTACAGTCCTATAGCTCCAATATTATGACCACCAAAAGAATTATCTCAAAAGTAATTCAAATATAAAATATATTGCTTATTGATGGGTGGTAACTGAGGGGTGGAAGAATCACCTAGCCAGGCCGATCCTATCACGGGGGGTAGCCCAAGGGCTGATCCCGATATAGATTTAGCACTAATTAGCTAGTCATTTGTATTATATATTGTGCACAGATTATACAGTAAAGTTAAAGTAATAAAAAGAACATAAAGTACATAATTCTACAGTATAACTAAAGGTGGTCTCTTATCCTACACAAGTGCATACTTTCATTTGAGTTGTTACTTCATATATAGTATCTCCTCCCTTACATAATCAGTACATTATCTCGTACTGATATCCCTTACAGGGGACCTGTATTTCATGCTGCAGGTACAGGTGCTAGTAGCGCTCCCCATTAGGAGTACAGAATATCTAGCTACTTTTACCAAACTCCAGTTTGCTTCGGAGCTTTGTGTGTCTAGAGCTTATATTTTTGTATTATATAGTTAGTCAAGGTGGTGCCTGTCCTAACCCTTATCAGATACTTTTCCTTATCTAGAGGCTTTGTAGACTATGTAAATTTAAGTTTGGTCATGTCTCATACTTTAGACTACATGGCCTCAACGGCCTAGCCATATGTATTTCCTTTTGGCTTGTTATTACTGCTTACTTTCTTAAAGGGATGTTGAATGAAGAAATCTCTTATAATATGTATAGAAAGCGTATGGATACAGGTTGGTTCTCCCAAGCCTTATCATCAACAGGTGCCAGTCCGCCTTAACGGGACTTTGGGAGTGACACATCAAGTCTTCCCTGGGTTCTATGAACCAACTCACATGTCGTATAATGATTCACGGTGCATAAAATCCCCTCGTAGAAGCTAATATTCCAAAAGTTCCAAAGCTTATTTTCTTGCATTCGTCATACTTCTGCTCGATGGGCCCCTGTAGTATCATACTGACCATAGATCCAATATTGTTTTGTGATAATCTTAGTGCACTTTACATGACTGCGAATCTAATATTACATGCCAAGACTAAACATGTGGAGATGGACTATCATTTTGTTAGAGAAAAAAGTGGCAAGGGATAACTCATAACATATTTTGTTCGATCACTAGATTAGTTAGATGGCGTACATGATGTTCATGCTCCAATAACAAAGCGATCGTATTCAGTAATAAACCTAATCGAAGGTTAGGGTCAAATCCACATAGAATACGGGGCTTGACCAAATTGATCCACTAGCAATCATTTCAAGTATTGATCACTATATTCTCTGAAATGGGGGTGTGGGGCGTTTGTGATTCAAAATGAAGAACAAAAATAAACACTATGCTATTTACGCAAGAAGACAACCAAATTTAGGGACAAGTTGGGAATTGTGCTCCCCATGATTTATTGACTCAATTACGCTAGACAACATGACTCTAATTAGGAATTCATATGCAAGATGGTAACTTAGGTTCTTCTCGCTTTCTTGTAAAGGTGAAGGTCAAATTTCACCATGGCACTTGGTTGGCAACTATGGCGTACCAACTAAATATTACACATTATCCTAGTTAACCTCCTCTTGGTTAGGTTCGGTTAATTAGATGAGAACACATCAATCAATCCTGTCATTTACTTCCCTTTTCCTATTCATCACCGCCTTGATCGGGATCGTGATAGTAGGCAGGGTTTGGTGTTGGCCACCACCAAATAACAATCAAAAAGAAGGGAAATAAATAATACATGCAAAACCCTAATCAAGGAAATGCACAAAGTCTAGGTTATTTCAAGTCAACGACTCACGGTTCTCACAACCCCAAGTTGTGGGTGTTTAGCTACTCATGGCTAAGGCAAAATCAACAACAATGAATAAGAAAGATATAGTTGAGGGTTTACCCAAAACAATGAAAAGCAAGAACACCTTCAAGTTGAAATCCACAAGCTTAGATTAGTAGCAAATGAGTACAATGTGGGTTTTCAATCCCCCAAAATTGGGTCTTCAAATTAAAAGATAAGAATCTACACTAAACCCTAAAAATGCTCTTAGAATATTCACAAGTATCTCTGAATGTCCAATCTCCCTGTAAAAAAACCTAACATTATCTATTTATACTAGTTATAAAAACACCCTAAAAATTAAATAGAAAATATAGCTGGTAGTAATTACGTATCGCAGATACGACTCTAGGGTGACCTACTATCACGACCCAAGCCTATGGCCTAGATGTGACACGGTGAATGGGGAATTTGATGGGACCCCAAAATAGCTTGTTAATATATCATTACACATCATTGGTTGCAGAAGCAATTAAACAACATAAGAAAAGTAGAAATGAGGAAAAAGGGCTAAAGGAATAATTTCATAACATAACATCAAAACAAAAGAGTCAAGGTTTAATACATAACATATCCAACAATACCTCTACTACATAGATAAGAGTGGGGGCCAAGACAAGCAACTAGGATCACCCTCATAATCAAGACATACATAAAAGAAAAATAGTCTTAGTACACAGTATGAGGTCATAGATAGTATCACTGGAATGGAGGAATCACTACTACCTTAAGAGAATTAGTACTAGCCATGTGGAGGGAGATGCTCAAGTGGGGCTCTGGTTCCTACATAGTGACATCATGTAGGCATAGAGTATGCGATAGTACGTTTGAATGTACTAAGTATATAAGATGCAATGTAACAAGTGATAAGTACCATAAACAAAATGCATAACATACGCAATGAATAAGCATATAGCAATATAGCATGTATGCGAAACGATCCCAGAAAGTGCCCGAAAATGTGCCTCGGAAGTGCCTGAAATCATAATTTTCATATATGTAATAATCCAAGCATTATTTTAAAACTCTGACTTCATATACTTGTTCAGGGGGTCAAATTTAGTGGGAAAAGGGTCTAACCCCAATTTTAGAGCAACCGTAGCAAAATCTAAATTTTTAAAGTGAGCTCAAAAATAGTGTTCCTGCGCATTCTTAATGCGATGCACCCCTGTACATTTTACTGTTCAGTTTTTAATTTTGGTCGAAAACTTTTAAGTCTTGGGCCTAAGTGTTTCCATACGTGAAAATACCTATACTTAGCCTTATTTCACCCTCATATCATTGAAGACAATCCCCAATACTCACTCAAACACTTAGGCTTACATTTCTCTCAAGATTCAAGTGTCAAAACCCTCTTCGGATCTTAAGGATTGCACTCAAGCTCATCTCCAAGGCTAAGGTATGTGGGTTTCTTTCATGGGTTCCTTTCACCCATGATATCCAAGCTTTATTTTACTTAAATTTGCATGATTTAAAGATGATTTACAAATGGGTCTTAATTATTATGAAAATCATTATACACTATGTTGGCATTTATGAAATTATGACTATTTTGCTGTGTTTTGAGCTATGAAACTAAGATTTATTATAAGATTTGCTGAAGGATTTAGATGTATATTGCTTGATAAAGTTACCAAGCACCTATTAAAGGTTTTACATCAAATTTTCTAGTATGATTTCACTCTTGAATTGCATGATTTTTACACTAACACAACACACCCTTTAAGTGTTTGATAAAATGTCCAGTTATGGTTTCTTGAGGAATTGAAGGTCCACAACATATTTTATGAGTTGAATGACTATATGATAATGATATAATGATGAAATGATGATGAAATAATGACAAAATGAATGCATGTATATGGTATTTTCTATATAGTGTTGGAATGTGAACATGCCCTACCCGGGGGTTATGCACTAGGTAACCTTGTTAAGGGGTTTGTACCTTAATAACCTATTAGGGGATTTGTACTTCAGCACCATGGGTGGTAGGATATGACTATCTATCAACCTTGTTGGGGTTCGTATCCATCAACCTATCGAGGGGTTTATACTTCGGCACCACGGATGGTAGGGTACAACGGCCCCCAACCTATTGACAAGGTTTGTACCTCAATCATCAAGGGTGATAGGGTGTGATGATCCACTAATATTTTAATGGTCTCTTCTTACACATATGTTATGTTCTATATAAGTATGTTTTACTTAAGCATTAATCATACATGCCATTTTATTACTATGCTAGCTATTGTTTATCTCTATGCATTTTTACTATGATGCCTATCTCTTGTTGCATTGCATCCTACATACTTAGTACATTCAAATGTACTAATGCATACTCTATGCCTACATGATGTCACCATGTAGAAACCGGAGTACCGTTTGATCATCCTCCTCCTCCACATGGCTAGTATGATATCACTCAAGCTTGTTGGTGAGTCCTCAATTTTAGGGACATTGCTTATGATCTCTTGCTATGTATTAAGACTATCTTTTTTTTTATGTATTGACTATGAGGGTGAGCACAATTGCTTATCTTGGATCCTACTCTTATCTATGTAGTAGAGGTGTTGTTGTATATGTTATGTATCTATATGAGCCTTGACTTTCTTGTTTCCTTGATGTTATGATATGGAAGTTTACCCTTAGTCCCATTTCCCTTGTTTATGCTTTCCTATTATTATCGTTTTAATTGCTTCCACGACCAAGAATGTGTAATGATATTCTATGATTCTTGTTTGGTGTCCCTTCGGGTTCTCATTCGCCGGTCACGTCTAGACCTTAAGCTTGGGTCGTGACAAAGATGGTATCAGAGAACTAGGTTGTTAGATCCTTGGCATCCAACACACTGCATCAACTAGAGTCCTATTCATGGTTATGAAGCATGCCACGACTATGAATAGGAGGCTGTGAGGCATTCTAGGAAATGTTTCACTTCTTCATGATCTATGTTATACAATAGAGTTAGGTCTCCTAGGACTTATTGCTAATCCCTAATCGTTATATTACAATATATGTCTTGAGCTACTCAGGACGGTGGTATGACAAATGTGAAGGTTTACAATGCTTTATGGGTATTGACCAAAGCAGCGATAAAGTTGGCAACTCACCTTGATCAACAAATGAGTGCCCCTGAGACTTCTAATGGTAAGTGGAGGGGTAGTGAGGCCAAGAGGGCCCGTGTTGGGGGTAAGTTCCAAATGTAGAAGTGGTGGTGGTGTGGTGCCTTATACTAGGTGCCCAAAATGTGGTAGGCACCATGATGGCCCGTACTTGAGGGGTATCAACACTTGTCATGGTTGTGGAGAGTCGGGTTATAAGGTAAAGGATTTCCCTCGTAAATGTAATAAGAGCGAAGGAGATGATGGTGGGATGACTAATCCCCAAGTACCCTACGTGTACTAAGGACCATGGTGGCCCATATTGGAGGAACATAGGTTTATGCTTGGGGTATAGTGAGATAGGCCACAGAATTCTGGATTGCCCATATGGCCAATATAAGACTAAAGGTGGTGATGTTGATCAAGAGGCTCAAGGAGGGGATGAGGCACCTGATGTTACTATTGATATTTTGAAATTCCCTTTGGAGCCTAGCCTGATCAAGGCTAATGAGAACTCGGTGGCACTTTGGCTAGCACAACCCCCACTAATGCTAGAGATGTTCACCCTAGCATCATCACCTAAGGGTTTTGGGATGGAGACCGCCCCTACTACTACTACTATTGAAGAGAAGCCCCTACAACATGGAGCAGATGAGGAGAGGGGGTCCCATTATTGTTGTTACTTCACCAAATGCCATAACTTCACAAACTCCTATAGCAAGCATGGTCTATATGTCCGCCACTTGAATCTAGGCCATGGAGCAGCAGTTATCACATGCTAAGGCCCAGTTGACTCAGCTTATTTAATAGATTATGCCGTGGGTCTGCCAGGCTATCACAGACTCGGATGGTCGAAATTAGGCATTCACTATTGCTACCATATAGGATCATATTTCTATAGTGGATTCCCATATCAGCACCTTCGAGGAGATGGTTCAGAAGAGATTGGCTGAGGCTTGGCCTTCAGATTTATCAGCCCTGCAAATGGAGATCCAGCAGCTCTGGGCTGATATGACATAGCACTTTTGGCACTAGTCACACTACTAGAGATGATATCTCCAGTGCCGTTGGTTGATTTATTTGCTTCCGATGAGACTATCCATTCTTCCCTCGGGAAGAGACCTTACACAGATGAGGACCTAAAGGAAAAACATGTATGTGAGAGGAGATCATACGAGAATGATCTTGAGCATGCTGTGAGAGAGTCGAGGCGTGATGAGGAGATTGACGAGATTGAGAGGAGGAGTTGGTAAGGGGTGCTGCCCCTCGGGACAGATTACCACCACTAAGCGGACTACCTTGCATAGAAAGGGTGCCCAGATTCTGGCACATACTTGTTATTAGGCGCTCAGGTATCTTTTTGACCCCTTACATTATATTTTTGCTTGATTTTTGTGCATTAGGGACAATGCACATTTTTTTCGATGGGGGTATGGGTAGTTATGGGCCTCACTGAAATCTGAGTAGCTTGTAGTCCATAACTAACCCAATTTTTGATCCTAAGGTTTTCTTACCTGTGTTCTTTTTTCCTGTGGATATTTAATTTCTGTTGAACCGACACATTTACAATGTTTAGATAATATTTGTAGCATATAATACCAATACCTATGGCATATAGCATATTTTTATCTTTTGTTTTGAAAAATTATACCCACCAAAAATTATTGATTAGTAGTTAGATAGTAACCATGCATGTTTATGAACGACCCCAAAAAGTGCCTGAAAATGTGCCTCGAAAGTGCCCATAATCGTAATTTCCATATATCTCAAAATCCAAGTGTGATATCAAAAAATTCAACTTCATATTCTTGATCAGGGGGCAAAATTGAGTGGGCAATGGGTCTAACCCCGATTTTAGAGCAACCGAATCACAATTTTAATTTTCCAAAAATGTAATTTCCAGTAAGGGTTCGCGCCTCTGGCGCGACGCGGCTAGGGCATACCCCTTGTTATTTTTGCCCTATTTTTGTTACTCGATCCAAGGCTTTTGGGTTTTGGGCCTAAGTCTTCCCATACGTAAAAATTCCTATACTTGGCCATATTTCACCTTCATATCATGCAAGACGGTTGATTTTACTTATGGATCTTCTATTATGAATTTGACTATGAACTATATTGTAATTTGTAAAAGTGTGAATATTTATGCATGTTTTGAGCCACAAATCTAAGATCTATGATGAGATTTGATGAGGAGTTTCAATGTATTTTGCAAGGTGGTATTACCAAGTGTTAGTGGGTTGATTTACTTCAAGATTTCTTGCATGCTTTCACTCTTTTATTGCATGGTTTTACACTAGCATTACACACTTATCAAGTGTTTAATAAAATGTCTGGTTTAGGGTTCTTGAGCTATTGATGATCCATTGCATGTCCTATGAGTTGTATGAGTTTATGACTATGGAAGGATGGTATATATGTGCGGATTTCATGAAAAGTATCTATAGTATTGCAAGTTGACCACACCTAGTTAAGGAGGTGCTACACCTCAATCACCATAGATGGCAGGGTGAGATGACCATCAACCAATTGAGGGGTTGATACCTCAATCACTATGAATGATAGGGTAAGACCACTATGATGGGTTGATACCTCAATCACTATGCATGGCAAGGTGAGACGACCATCAACCAATTGAGGAGCTGATACCTTAATCGCCTCTCTAAGGGGTTGGTATGCCTTGGACATGATGGTCTGTTACTATAGTTGTAATATATTCTACATAAGTACGTTTTACTTCAAGCATCACTCGTGCATGCCATATTGCTATATGCTCATTTATTGCCTAATTATGCATTTCGATTATGTTGCCTATCTCTTATTGTATTGCATACTATATACTTAGCACATTAAAATGTACTAACGCATACTCTATACCTATATGATGTCACCATTTAGGATCCAGACCTCCTCAAATTCATCTTCATCCTCCCTATGGCTAGTACAATCTCTACAAAGCATGTTGGTGAGTCCTCAATTTCGAGGACAATGTCTTTGATCTTATGCTATGTATAAAGACTCTCTTTCCTTTATTATATGTTTTGACTATGAGGGTGAGCCTGGTTACTTGTCTTGGCCCCCGCTAAGTTTTATATTTAAAGGTATTGTTGGACAAGTTATGTAATGATGCTATAAGCTTGACTCCCTTTGACTCTTTTGATGTTCTATGATATGAAAGACTTCCCTTAGTCCCTTTGCCCTTATTTCTATTCTTATATTGTTGTTTAATTCCTTTTGCGACCAAGAATGTGTAATGATATGTTAAGAGGCTTGATTGGAATCCCTTCGGGGTTCCACGTTCGCCATGTCATGTTTTGGCCCTAGGCTTGGGTCGTGATAGTTTAGGTGTTTGACAATATATGTTCTGAGAAGTGTGTGTAAATTGAAATAAAAAGCATGGTTTGTGAGTCTCTTATTGATAATGTGTGCAATGCCATGAGAGTGTGAGTTTATTTCCTTTTTAGGAGGAACACCGGGAAGATCCTTAGGGACCAATCCATCCCAAGAATGACATCAAAATCAACCATATCCAACTCAATAAAGTCACAAGGCAATATTTTACGCAAAATGCAAACGGGACAATTTATAGACTCTTCTAGCAACAATAGATGCACCAATGGGAGTAGACACCTCGTAAAGCTCACATAACAATTCGGGTTAAACATGAAACTTTTTGGAAATAAAGGGGGTAACAAAAAAAAGAGAGGTACCCGAGACTATCAATGCATACACATCAAAATCAAATACTTTTAACATAACAGTGACAACATCGGGCATCTCATCTACCCCTTATCTCCTTTGAAGAGCATAGAACTAATTGTGCCTTAGGGCACCACCTTGTTTGCTACCTCTTCCCCTAGGAATCACATTTGCACCTTGTGGACGAACATCCTTACCCTTGTTCCAATTTCGAGGGCAATTTGCCACCTTATGTCCCACTTCACCACAACAAAAACAAGCACTTGTGTCCTTCAAATATGGGCCACTATGACCCTTACCACATTTTGGACAAATAGCATTAGGCACTACATCACTATCGCCTTGGAACCTGGGGTTCTCATTGGCAAACCATTTATTAGGAGCATGAAAAGACCCTTGGCCTTGATGAAACTGGCCACCCTTGAGACTTTGAAACCTACCCTCTAACTGGGCCCTCTTGGCCTCACCAATCCTCCTTTTTCTAAGCTTCTCCCCTTCTATTTGTTTAACACAGTCCTTGTTGACACCCTATTTTGGCCCTCCCCAATAAAATTTAATTATGGAGCTTTAAATTTTGACAATTTGAAATAAGTGGTTTTCAAAAAACTAAAAAAAATATTTAATTTTTAAAAAGTATTATGTCAGAATTAATTTGATGGTTTCAGATTGATAATATTAAATGCTCTTAAATTAGTATGTATTGATTCATCGTATAGTCAAATTAGTCAATCAAATTCAATTTGACTATATTTAATTGGCTGAAATTGTAATCGAATTGGCCAATTTCTAAATCAAATACCCCTACCCCTTGAATCCATTTGCAATCCTTCTTTTGGACCCATTTTTAATTGATTTTGGACCAAATCTTGGCCCAAAACCAACTCAAAACCCAGCCTAAACCCCTATTTTCAGCATATAATATATATATACATATGCATATATTATACATAGACCCTAGCATGGGGGTCACGTGCCCCCAGTTTTCCTTTTACTCTTCCATTTCCCCCCTCAACGTGCCATTTTCTCTCTCTCGCCCAAACCCTTTTCTTCTTTCTTCTTTCCTCAAATGCATTCCCATACTCTCTCACTTTCCCTTCTTCTTCTTCACTCAAACCAAAAATCCAACCCAGAAAATGACAACGAATTGAAGATTCCCTCCCAATGTTCCCTTCAAATCTCCATACATACGTATCATTATACCTCATACCCTTCGTTCTTGCTCAAGATCGACTCATCCACCGCCCCTTTTCCCCAATGACTTGTAGATTTCCTTTGGGATTTTTTGGATTCGAAAATAGGATAGCATTTGGGGATTAAATTGGAAATAAACCTAATTTCTACGTTATTTTTGAACCCTAGAAATCCCTATATATTCTTTATTTTCCTTGATTTTTGGGGGGTCATTTTCCATCATTTCCCCCAAAAACGCATATCGAGAAAGTCCCTATTTCTTTGCATTGCTCATCTTTAAGAAAGTTCATCAGTTTGAAGGACTCAAAACTCAAACGCCAAGGTTTCAGGGTTGAGGAAATCGTGCACATGTTTTGTTGTGGTGAATAGCTCTCTTTCATGTTCATTGTCCTAGTTCGTTACTCTCAAAAAGGTAATTTTTAGCTTTTTCTCTTTCATTTCATTGTCTGCACAAAGGAATTTTGGTCTACATTTGATCAAAGTTTGTTGATGACTCAAGTTGAATATACTAATTTTGCTGCATTTGGGTTGATTTGATTTTGATACATGTATTAATATGCTTGCAACTGATGAGGTAATTGAGTTATGGTTTTACTATCTCTGCATTAATTCTTGTGATTTCTCAATAACACAGCTCACTGTTGGGATTCATTTCCTTTCTTAACATTGTTTGGTCTCATTAAAAACTCAAAACCTTGAGTTGTTGATTGTTAAATAAGCTTATAAGTGCCTAAGACCCATGGTTTACTCATATTCTTAATTGAACATTTTTCATCTTTGTTTTGCTCTCATTTTCTAGTTCATAGTTATATTATATGAAAATCTTCCTATTTTAGTAGAGTAATTTCGATCGCAGTCACTGTTATGTTGCTGCATACCTCTACTTGTTTTTGCAGTTTGAGATTCAAGATCTTTTGTTTCATTCAAATTTCTCTGTAATTTTTTGGGTTGAAGTTGGCATATATATTTTCCATCTTGATTCTCCTCTGCTGTGTTAGAAGGGTAGATCTATGTTCAAGTCCCTGATTACACTTTTGACACTTATATGATGGCTAAAACTATTGGAGATTTATGTGTATTTTCTTTAAATGGTTCTTTCAACCCCCCCACTCATACCTTTTATTTTTTAAACAAGTTCATTTCTTTAGGTATTATAACATGCCTTCAAGTTCTAGTGTATGGTTTAGCGTCCAGTTATAGAGATTATAGACGTTTAGTGTTTAGATACCTATGTTGACAGTTTGTTTTATTTATTTGAATAGCCTTATGTTTCAATCCAAAGTGAATAACCCTATTTCAGTCCATATGATGCATTTTCCTTCGTTTCAAAGTCTCTTTCGTGACTGTGTGTTAAATTTCGATCCAGAACATGTTTTGGGTTTGAGAATTTAAGTTCTCTTGGCTGCTATCTCTGCACATCTTGTTACTATCTCGAAGTTAAAGACTTTTACTTCTTTTAATATTTGTTTATGACGCAAATATGACTTGTAAAATTGTAATTGAACTGCTTGAAGTAGTATCACTCATTTCGAATCCACTGTTTGTGGAATCTTACTGTTGAGTACATAAAAATTATGCTTAGTTCTGTGTTTTGAAGGTTGGTCTTCATTAAGCTTGAGGTCCATGTTTTACATTCATATTCTTCAAGTTAAGGATAAAAACTATATGTTTTGCCTTGCTAATTCAATTTTCTTCTATTGCCATTTTGAAATAAGCTTAAATACTTTTTTCTGTTGGAATAACTTCACATCCATGAGTTGTGATGTCTTCATTTCAATTTTTGTCTTTATATTGTTGTTCCCTCCTACATCCAGGCTTTAAGTCACATAGAGCAGGTGTAATCTGTGTTCTTTTTTTTGTTCATTCGTAGGTGTGTTTTCATAAGTTTCTAGCATAATATTATCTCGAGCTTGTCATATTCAAGCAAATGTGTGAACCTTTGTTGTTGTCGCGTCATCTTCCTGAAGTCATCTGTTAGCCAAAGTGTGTGATTCAAATTTTGTTTCTAAAGTGTATGCTTGAATCTGGTCGTTAGGAACTTCAATTTTGTTTTAGCTCAAGTGTGTTCATCTTTGTTTTAAGCATCCCCTTTATATGTGCCATTGGAGCATATTTCAGAAATAGATAAGCTTTCATTTGCATTTGTTCCCTTTATTGGCAGCAACAAATTTTGCTTGTTAATGAGCCCTGAATATTATATTTGTTATTCATATTAATTCCTTATCTTTACTTCCTCTTCACATGATGCCATCCGAGTCCGTTTTGGACTCCCCCTTGCATATCCGCAAATTTTGAGTTATCCTATCCTATTAGAGTCGTTAAGGGGCTGGTATAGGTTTAAGGAAGCTGCCGGACTGGTTTTTACTGCAAGAAGAGGCCCATATACACCTGTATACACTTATATACAGTGAATGTATACAGAGGTGAGATGGGCCCAAGTCCAAATTTGTTGTAAAAATAATCAAAGGGCTATGATACTGAATTTACAGGAATTATTGGTGGAAACCAAAGGGAAAATCAAAGCATATACATTGATATACAACAAATATACACTAAGTGTATATCATAGGAAATATAGGGCCAAAAGCCCAAAAGTAGCAGTTGGTTAATTTATGGGTCTGGCAGGCCCAAAAATATAAAAATTAGGACAGGTTAATTAATATGGGCCTACCAAGCCCAATAGTTTAATTCTTGTGTTATTTCTTCATTTATTGTATTTTTATGATATACTTATTTACTAACTCTAACATTAATTTGCATTTTTCTTGTTATTAATCTAGTTATTTCCCCAACATGCTTCAATTTATGTTGATTTTATTTTAATTATATTCTTAGTGTTAGCACTTTTTTCTACAATACAATTTATTTTAGTAAAAACCTTTTTTTGCAAAAATAGTTCTAGTGTTGGTCCATTTTGCAAACTTGGTCATTTGTTTTTCAAACTTGGCAACATTTCGCACACCTAGTCAATTTTTTCAACTTAGCCAATTTCTTTTAAAATTAGTCAATCTCTTCAAACTTAGTTAATCTCTTTCGAAACTAGCCAATCTTTTCAAACTTAGTCAATTTGTTTAAGAATTAGCCAATCTTTTCCAACTTAGTTAAATTCTTTAAAAGTTAGTCAACTTCCTAATCGTTGGTCAACCACAAGTTAGTGGCCATTTTGAGTGATTAACTTCTTCTCAAAATGAAAATTGTACCCGAATCCTCTCTTTGGTATTTTAAAAAGATTTTTTCTGTTAAATCATTTTAAATGTTTTATTAGTTTCCTAATTATCTTTAAAATTAGGTGGTGACTCTGCTCCATTTTGAAAATTTGATTTGTATTTAATTAATTAAATGT
>DF359720.1:4584-18074 GCA_000787875.1 Solanum virginianum
CCTTAAAGAGATGCAGACCTTACCACTACCTCATATAAGTAGGTTAAAATTAGTAATTTTTATGTATAATAGAAAATTCATTGTTATGTTGCTTCTTTGTATGATCTAGCCAGTCATTCTTCTACCGATTATCCAAGTTTGGTATTTTGTAAGTTCCTAGGTCATATTAGAATGAAAGATCTGTTTGATATGTAAGTGGTATAGTCATTATCGGTATGGGAAGCCCCATCGAAACCTTACTGCTTTATATGCTTTGTCTCTTGTCTCACCAATCTAGTATTGCAATATAAGAGCATTGCCTTTGTGGGTAGAATATAAGAGCATGGCTTCCATTTGTCTAATTTTTGCATCTTTTGCAAAAGTTGTATTTTGATGCATTTTGTGTCCTCTGAAGAATTTACTCGGGTGTTAGGCATATTAAGGAATATTGCTTTAATTTTGAAAATACTTGGTCAACACATTGATATAAAGAGAACGGGCAGGGCAGGCACCCGTGGTGCACGGCCAAGACACGCTACCTGTGCGGAAAGAATATTCCCTAAAAAGCATATTGCATATTGAGAACTTTTCAGTATCTTGCATTACTAAGGGAAATGTAAATAATGGTTCATGCATTGAATAGAGTTATTTTATGTTCCACTATTCGTTTATTTAAGTCGTCGTCGCTAATCCTTGGAAGATTCTTGTGAAATGGTCATTTAGCAAAAATTCGCCTTCCGTTCTTTCTTACCTTGTCGTTTTTATGTGTTGGCAGTTGAAAATCTATCTGTATCATCTGCAATCCAGAAACTGTGGATCTGTCGTCTTCACATGAGGCCTTCATAACTGAAGAGAGAGCGCACCAGTTCAATAAGCATCAAATAATTCTAAGATCTCTGACAAGGTGAACGTTATATTCTATCCTTTAGGCATAAAAGTAGGGGTATTTGTGCTCCAAGAGCAATCTGAAAAAAGGAGCATGAAGACTTTACATTTATAACTTGTTTATGTGTTTTGATTGACTTTGAAGATCACCATTAAATTTTGAAAATACTTGGTCGACAAATTGATATAATGGGAACGCACAAGGCAGACACGCTTGGCGCACAGCCAATGCACCTACCCTGCACGGCCAAGCGTATTCCTTGAAAACCATATTGCATTTTGAGAATTTTTTCGAGATCTTGAATTACTAAGGAAAATGTAAATAATGGTTCATTCTTTGAATAAAGCTGTTTCTGGTCCACAACCCATATATTTAAGTCAACGATATTCCTTGGAAGATTCTTGTCAACGGTCATTTATATCAATTTGCCTTCTGTTCTTTCTTACCTTGTCGTTTTCTTCATTGACAATTGAAAATTGTTATCTTTATCATCAATTCAAATTTCTGAAATCCATAAACTGTGGTTTGTCATCTTCAGAGCGAGGCCTTTATAACTGAAGAGAGCACCAGTTCAATAACCATCACTCAATTCTAAGATATCTGACAAGGTGAAGGTTATATACTATCCTTCAAGGGTTTTTGTGCTCCAGGGGTGCAATCTGAAAAAGGAGCATGAAGGTTTGAAGCTTGGCTTTTGATTTTTAACTTGTTTATGTACTTTGATTGATTTTGAAGCATTATTTCTTTCCTGTATCTATCTTGTTCTCGGATATGTTATGTGGCCTTTACCTTGTATGTGCGGTTTAGAACTGTACTTGTTTAAATCTCGGATTTGTTATATGATCAATTGATTTGTAAAAGGAACGCAGAAGTTAAAAAGGAATTCGATATTTCGAGGACTAATTAAACTGCATATTAAGTAAAAAACATTTTGGAATGTAAGAAGGGCCTAAACACTTTGTCAGGTTTTTTCCCTCTTGAACTGATGAGTGTTGAAAAGTCCTACATTGAGTGAAACGTCAAAAAGGAATTGGATATTTCAGGGTTTTCTCCCCTCCCAGCAAGCATAAGGTCGGGTATTAACTGATAAGAGGTTGTATGATCCGAGGATATCCCTTAAAGAGATGAATTGAGTAAAACGTCATTGCGGCAGTAAGAAATTAAGGATACATACCCATACATGACAAAAGGTTCCACCTTTTGCAGAATTTCCATTATTCTTTCGTTTGCCTTTACAAAGACCTCGTCACTGTTATCTTATAAATATTTTAGGCTGGGTGTCTAACTGATGAGATGTACACTGTCATATCCATTATTATTCTTTGGTCCTCATCCTATGCACAGTTTTATGCTGTATTCTGTACTGGCAAGATTGTACATGCTTCAAGGCATAGCTAAACAAATTTTGAACAACTTTTTACTGATTTTTTACTAAAAGAAAGTTTCTCAAGTTGAAATCACAATCTATTCTGAAGATAAACTCATTTCAAGACTGAATTTATTCGTCGGATTCAAATTTGATTCTATTGACTTCTCTTGCAGGGACATTCTTCTAGACAGGCTCCAAAAGTTGAAAATAACATTGAAAGTTCAGGAAGCCCTCGTAGGCGGAAGGTAAAAACGACATATCTATAAGTCTTTTTCAATATGGTGTTCATCATCGCATAGCTTGCAAAAATATGATTAATCATGTACTGTGTGTAAAAATGTGCCCATTCACCACATTTGATGTCGTAGGAAGCATATTCATGCATTTGTTCTTATTTCTTGACATCTGATGGATATTGTTAAGCACGATCCCTTTGCTGTCTAATGCATTTCCCGGTGGAACCGGGGTGGACGGACGGGAGTTTTTAATAATCTATTTCACCTTATTGTGGCACTCACATGATCTGCTTCTCTCTTTTAAAAATTACCTCTTTCTTGTTCTGGAACAGGTATCAGCAAGATGGAGTCCTGGTGAAGGGTGTAGGCCCATCTTACAGGAAGCTCCTGTGTACTATCCAAATGATGAGGTAATCGTCACGTTAAAGAGTTATTATTTTCCCTTGTAATCACTTAAAGCCTGTGGTTAAGCTCATCCTGTGGCTAAATTATAGGAGTTCAAAGATCCACTTGGTTATATTGCAAGTATTCGCCACAACGCACAGCAATATGGCATATGCAGAATTGTACCACCTGCATCTTGGAGTCCAACCTGTCCACTTAAAGAGAAGAATGTGTGGGAACATGCTAAGTTCTCGACTCGAATCCAGCAAGTTGATTTACTTCAGAATAGGGAGCCCATGAAAAAGAAAAAAACCAGGAAGAGGAAAAGAAGATTGCACTCAAAGACGGGATCAACAAGGAGACAACCCAGATCTCTAGGTTCTGAATCAAACACTCATTCAGACAGCAACGATGACAAGTTTGGGTTTCAGTCAGGGTCTGACTTCACATTTGAGGAATTTCAGACATTTGCCAAAGAGTTTAAAGAGTTATATTTTGGGATGAAGGATTATGAGGTTTGGAAACCCTCCATTGAAGAAATTGAAGGTGAGTATTGGCGCATCATTGAGAACCCAACAGATGAAGTTGAGGTAAGGGAATCTAGTTTCATATTTACTTTGTCTTTTGAGATTTATATTGCATTCTCACTATTTGGATAAGACTAAATTTTTGGCCTTCATCTGATGAATAGGTGTATTATGGTGCTGATCTGGAAACTGGAATATTCGGCAGTGGATTCTCTCTAGAATCTTCATCTCCAAAAGCTAGTACTTTAGATCCGTATGCGACTTCTGGTTGGAACTTAAACAACTTACCACGCCTGCCATGTTCTGTATTGTGCTTTGAGGAGTGCAATATCTCAGGAGTTCTGGTCCCATGGCTGTATATTGGAATGTGCTTCTCGTCATTTTGTTGGGTATGTCATGAGAACTTTTTGGTTTAAGCATTCAACTTAATCTTAATATATAGTTGACCAATTGAACTCATGAAAGATAGAAAAGTCGGTGCATTTATGAGTTCTTCCTTTGTTGCATAAACCTGAATAGTGTTGATCCTTTTCCTCCAAGTACTTACTTTTACTGACAACAGTTCTTTGAGGGAACATCTTGTGTCATAGGTTTACCTTTCTTTCTCTTTCTTTTCTTTGTTTCTCTCATTATTATTAATCAATTTATTTGCTTTATATTTGCTACATACTTATTTCCTTTTATCTGATTTCTAAAAGCATGTTGAGGACCACCATCTTTATTCACTGAATTATATGCATTGGGGTGACCCGAAGGTTTGGTATGGAGTGCCAGGAAGTCATGCTTCAGCCCTGGAGGATGCAATGAGAAAGCATTTGCCAGATCTGTTTGAGGAACAACCTGATTTACTTCACGAACTAGTAAGTATAGAAATTAAATCTTGATCAAGCACTAGTCATCCTAATTGTGTTTGAAGAATGATCACATCTGTGTATAGTATTCTATAGGTTCTAGTCTACTAAGTCGGGCAATGATCAGCTGTGCAAGCCTCTTTTTCTGTTCACCAACCTCATCTAGTTACAAGTTACTGTTTTTCAACTTACAAGTCCCGTTACCTTTTCAATAAACTTCACCGAATTTCGAAGTCTGCTTATCAACTTACAGACGTGAATATTGTAATAGAATGTTTGGCTCGTAACATGTGAAACACCTGATATTCTATTCTGACAATTTTTAACTGTAAATTGTACCTATTGCCATCAAGATTCTTTTCTCGTGTTAACCCAGCTTCCCTTCAGTCCTGTAATCTATTTCCAGTGCATTGGCGCATTTCTTGATTGTATGAGTGGTATTATTAGGGCTCATGCTCCTGTCAAACTCATTATTCTTTCTTTCAGGTGACTCAGTTGTCTCCTTCAGTTTTGAAGTCAGAGGGTGTACCAGTGTACCGCGCTATTCAGAATGCAGGGGAGTTTGTGCTCACGTTCCCAAGAGCCTATCATTCTGGGTTTAACAGTGGGTTCAACTGCGCAGAGGCTGTTAATCTAGGTCCAGTTGATTGGTTAGAGCATGGATTAACTGCTGTGGAGCTCTACAGTAATCAATGTCGTAAAACCTCAATTTCACATGATAAGTTGCTTATAGGAGCAGCTAGTGAAGCTATCCGAGCACTGTGGGAGCTCTCAACTTTAAAAATTATTAACAGCATGAACTTGAGATGGAGAAGTTTTTGTGGGAAGGACGGCATGCTTACTAGAGCTATTAAGGTAAATTTCTCAGCATGTCTGTCAAAGCATATGATTGTCGATTTGAATTCATCTGTCATTGTGATTTGACCCCAGAGATTAGGTATCTTCAGGGAACATGCTAAGTTCTCGACTCGAATCCAGCAAGTTGATTTACTTCAGAATAGGGAGCCCATGAAAAAGAAAAAAACCAGGAAGAGGAAAAGAAGATTGCACTCACTAAATGTACGGCAAGAACTCCCATAGATGTACATTTAGTTAAAATTCAAAATTTTCTGTTGTCCTCCAATCAAAAAGAGTTATACTTCCCATTGTCAGGTCCATGTGTACTTTTATTTGAGTTCTTTATCAAAATGATATTCTGTTTGGGTTGAAGTAAAGAATCTACCTCCGCTTTTGTGACTTATCAACAAAAACATAGGATAAGAAAGGAGAGGTGGAACAGTCGTAACTTTCTGTTTTACAAGTAGAATAGTAACTTCAATCACTTCAATGAGATTTTTTGGTAATTGTGGACACATCCCTTCAAGTAACAACACATGTTAAGATATAAGTACCCTCAACTTTAAGAGTGCCATCCTCAAGGAATAAGAAACTGACCAGTTAGCAAGGTGTCTGTTACATATATCGTATCATAGAATTAAGTTCGTAAGGATGTATGTGGAGAAAATATTACAAAGATCCATATACTTAGAATGTAAAAGAAGCAGATTTTTGTTAGTAATCTGTTTGTTGCCTACTTACAGGGAAGAATTGAGATAGAGGAGGAAAGACTGGATCAGCTTTTACCTCTTGTACAACTTCAGACAATGGACAAAGATTTTGGCTTGAAAGATGAGCAGGAATGCTTTTCCTGCTACTATGACTTACACTTGTCTGCAGTTAGTTGCAAGTGTTCCCTGGGACAGTTTTCATGCCTTAAACATGCTAAACTTATGTGTTCCTGTGAACCAGAGAACAAAACTGTTCTCGTCCGTTACAAAACAGATGAACTGAAAACACTGGTACAAGCATTGGAGGGGAAATTGGATGCCATTGAACGATGGACTTCCAAGCATTCTGATAACTATTCTTTAAATAGGAGGCCGCATAACTCCGTCAAGCAGGATCCAGATAGGGATGGATTGGAAATGGATCCCTCGATGAAAATTGATGGCTTATCAGGTTTGTTGAGAGAACAAAATCGTAATCCAAAGAAGCAGTGCAGCTCATGCTCTGATGATGCGACCACGTCATATGCTTCGAGTCACAGTAGTGGCAAGATGTTATTTGGGGTTGATTCTCCTAGTGTTCGACAAAATGGAACACTTGACTCAGAAAAGGATTCTCTGAGCACCAAAATTTCTGAACAAAAGCTTTTGTACCATGTTGACCCTCTAAGTTTAGGGTCAATTGCCTCGGGAAAGCCTTGGTGCAGTAAGCAGGCAATATTCCCCAAAGGTTTGTTGAATATACTTTTCATACTAAGAAGACGTTTTCATTTGATGCAATATTCAAGTTTCAATGCCCTAATTATATATTTCAATGTTGATGCTCTTTAACAGGATTTAGAAGTCGTGTTAAGTTCTTCGATGCGCGCAATCCCGAGATAACTAGTAGCTATATATGCGAGATCCTGAATGGTGGGCTCCTTGGACCTCTATTCAAGGTAAGATGGTATTCATAACTCTGCCCGATGAAATATGCAATTGAGAAAAAAATTGTATAATGAGGATTACTGTTATTTTATTCTATTTGCATAGTTGGTACTCAGAAGGAAATATATGAGTTATTTCTCGTTATTTTTTGCATAGTGGTGTTTATATGGAAAAATTCATATTATGTCCTCTGTAGAGGAGGTACCTTTACTTTGTTTGTCGCAGCCATCTAGAACTTTGTCTCCAAAACTTAGTCCACTACTCACTCTCTGTCTTTTCATCAACAATTTTTCATGTTTATGAGCTCATAACAAAAGAACCTTTAGACCTTTTATGCTTGAGCTTTTTGCAATTGTGCTGCTTTTATAATTTTATTTATTAAGGTCATCACCTTGCCTTCTGCCTTTGAATTTTGTTATTGGCGTTGCAAATGAAGATTGTCTACTTGAATTCTAGTTTCTATGAATATGCTGGATGCTAACTATTTTCTACTTGGAGTTTCTGATTTCAGGTTAGCTCAGAAGAGTGTCCAGATACAAAGTTTGTGTCTTCATCAGCACAGAAATGCTGGGATATGATCTCGCATAGAGTCTTTGAGGAATTAACAACGAAATCAAATCCAGGAAGGCAAGATCTGCCGCCATTGCAACCTGACACAGAAAGCATCAACAGTCTTGGAATATTTGGGTTACTCTCCCCACAGATAATTCAGGTATACCTATATTATGTTGCTATGTGCATGATTTTGCAAGTTTGTGATTAACTGGCTTTAGTTTGATCAACGAATAATCTAACATGCGATTGTGGATTAAACAAGGAAGGAGTTCATAGTTAAATTTGCACTGTAGAAATGAGCTGAGTTAATACTCCCTCCGTCCTATTTTATGTGGCACCCTTTGACTTGGGATGGTGTTTAAGAAAAAAAATAAGTCTTTTGAAACTTGATGTCTAAAATCATTCTGAGAAATTGTGTGGTTGAGATTCATTTCATTAAGGGTAAAAGGGGAATTTTAAAGCCAAAGTGTTTCCAATTAGTGTAAGGTGATATTCTTTTTGGGACAAACCAAAAATCAAAGGGTGCCACATAAAATGAGACAGAGGGAGTATTATTTTTCTTTTTTGGTAAGGTGACATTTTTTTTGGGACGGATCAAAAAGGAAAGGGTGCCACATAAAATGTGACTGAGGGAGTACTACATTTCGAGACAAAACATATCCCACTGTAGAAGGAGTACTGATGCTCCTGTTAGGAGGTGCAAGAGGTTGGATTTAGGAGTTACACGGAGGAGTAGAGGTAGATCGAAGAAGTATTGGGGGGAGGTGATTGGACAAGATATGGTGAAACTTGATCTCACCGAGGACATGACCTTAGATAGGAAGGAATGGAGATTGCGAATTAGAGTAGCAGGTTAATAGGTTAGTAGAGTTAGGTTGATGTCTGGTCGTAGGGTATAGTAAGGTAGTAGCATTTGTCCGGTATTGTTATTATCTGTCTTATATATGTTAATTGCCTCGTATTTACGTACTTCCTGCTTTCCATATCTAGTTTATTCTGCTTATGGGTTTTTGTGACTGGGGCTCTCAAGAAACAGTCTCTCTACCTCTTGAGGTAGTGGTAAGGTTTGCGTACATTCTATCCTCCCCAGAATCCACTTTGTGGAATTCCACTGGGTATGTTGTTGTTGTTGGTTTATTAGCGGAATCGCCTTATTGTTATCAACCTTAGGTTTAGATTCCTGCGCACACTTCTCGTTTGAAACCAGGATCAATTCTTTGATGTTTAGAGGAATCTCTTCTTACACAACTGTCTTATTTCTGACCCTTTAACTAAAACTTGCTTCCAAGTGAATTATTACTAAATTGGGTCAACTTTGGTGTATACAGTCCATTGAAGCTCTTGATACAAACCATCAATGTCTGGAGTACTGGAACAACAAGCTAAAACTTAAGGATGAGTATGTAAATGTCAAAGGGCCTTCTGGTTCATCGGAGAGTACCGTTGACATGGCAAGACCTGCTGTGGTGGAAAGAGGTGAGTGTTCGGGAATCAAGGTGGCTACAGAGGAGCAGCATGCTAGTTATCCTTCATCTGATACAGAGTTACAGTTAGTACTTAGAAGGCTTCTGAGTAAAGCAGATCCTGAAGAACTGAGAATAATGCACAAGATCTTGTGCAGTGGATCAACAAGCCCCGAGTGGAGAATAGCATTTGCAACATTGAGTCAAGAGATCCAGAGGAAAGTGTAAATTTTGGGATCTCTCATTCTTTTGTCTTAGTAGGGTGTCTTCATCAGCTTAATTCTTTTGAAGTGTTAACATAAGGGAGGCCCGGGAGGGTGGAGGGATCTGGGGTTGAGTCGCGTAGGCCATGTTAGTCACAATTGATCATGATATCGAGTAAAGTTTTTGCTTTTGAATAGGCTGCAAAGAACAACTGCATTTTGCTTTCCGTTGATATAAGTAGAAAAAGAAAAGTAGGTTAAAAGATGAATCTCAATTTCCTGAAAGAAGTTTTTTATTGTGTTAGAAATGTCTCGTTCTCTTTTTCTTTTATAGTTTCGTACTAAAGAGTCCTCATGATCTGATCATATTGTTTTCTTTTCAGTGTGGATTAATAATAACCGAGTTTATCTTGGGACTGAGACGCAGTTATTGCTTTTGGTTTGATCGTTATTCTACTTCATTAGGAGAAGGACGTTCCAGGACTTGGACACTTTGGTTGAAAAATAGTTGTCATATCAAAAGCAAGTGTCAAAACAAACAACAATTACATCTTTATTTATGTCACTGTATAATCTTTCAAAATAAACAAATAAATTTGCATATTCATTATTAAGGAGAAAAAGAAAAGCAGCACCACTGTAGAGATTTACACAAGAAAACCAGGCAAAAAATTTGACAGAAATGCTAATACAATTGACAAACTAATCCTAGACTTCGCTGATAAACTTCATCACCAGTAAAATTCCATCAAGACTCGCGATTTTCGAAAGATTTAAAAAAAAAAAAAAAGCATTGCTTCAGGCAAAACCCCAAGGGATAATAACTACTATTCTCTATAAATCAACAAATGGATCAAAGAAGTCATTGGTTTCATGTTAACCTGCAAAATCAAAGTGCTCAGTTTAAGAAACCCCAAATTCAAAAAATCTCAAGTAGAATTGTTTAAAGAAAAGGAATTGAAGTACCTTTGTTGGGACCTGATAATCCCAATAGCTCGGGTTTCTTTGACCAATATGGCTGGAACCTCTGCCTAGCATACCCCAAGTAATCAAAGTCTATCTTATTGACATGATGCTGAAAATGAGGAGGAAATGAAAGATGTTAAGAAAAGCCTATGCAGCTCAATAACAACATTGTTGTACAAAGGAAAAAATGTAGAAAAGAGCCAAATCTGTAACGGTTGGACACAAACTGCGACAAACCATGCAATCTATTAATTGTTGACAGACTTCCAATATTAAGTTTTCTATGGTCAGACTTGGTGTACAGTTCCAAGTTTCTACTTAGACTATTGACTCTTCTTTTGTGCACACGACTTGTAACTACTCTTAGCATGACAGAATAGATAAGGTCAGGAGAAGTACCGATATTATTCCCCATAGACCCCAAAAAAGATGACTGGCAAGAGTATACTTCTCCACTTCTTGAACTAATTTCTCCAGTTCCCGTTCACAGGGAGAGCGACCTGTTTACCAGACTAATACATCTGAGATTCGTAATGAATAAAAGATAATTAATGATCTAATGTAGAGACTAACTAAATGTATATAGTTGTTACTACTCTTGGTGTACAGATATGAACTTAAGAAAGAACCATCACGAAATATGAATGGTTCCACATATGCTAAATGATAGAAGATGCAAGTTTTCATCTACCTGAAATAAAAAGATATGCACTCAAAAATCTTTTGCGCTCCTCCAGACCTGCCACATATTGTAAGGGGTTTAATTAGATTTAAAGTAAATATCCAGAAAGTACTTGCTAAGATCAACAAAACAGATTTGCTAAAGATGATTTACTAGTGACTCACCAGGATACTTTCTGAAGTCCATAATATGAGGTGTTTCTGTATGGTAGTCAGCAACCATTTCACAAAAATGATTTGCTATATCAAATGCAACATGGTTGTAACCAGCATATTCATAGTCCTGTTAATGGGAAAAGATTTAAGAAAATACCAGAAATTTCCAAATAATAACTGTACAAACAGCAAGAATTATTTTTAGAAATAAGACAATGGCCAACCCGGCAGGAAACAGAATTTCATCATTGAAAAAACGAAGGCATTCTATTGTTTTTATTTTTTATTTTTTATTTTTTGTAAAACTGGTAAGCTGTGAAAAAACAAGGTTTTCAATATTTAGGAAATCACTGAAGTGAAATCAAAAGGAAATTTTGATTTTGAATTTTTTTTTTAAAAAAATTCGATAATAGCATCCCACCCATTTGCTAAACATGCCCTCAGAAATTTGAAATAAATTCTATTTTTTTCTTTTTGACCTAGTCAAGCAATCTTTCTACTCTTTAAAAGTACTCTGCTTTTTTCTCTGCATTCAAATAAGATTTTCCTGGATGTGCAAGGATATAGCAGGTATACACCAAGAAGTATCGGACAGGGAGAAGTATTTAGAATAGGCAACAACAGAGGTAAACAAATGAAGAAATGCATAAGACTGAAGGTCCTATACAAGTCAGAACATTGAAGTAATTTCAGGCTTCAACACTGCAATAAACTAACAATAGCTGAATAGCATCACCTGGCAGCAAACTAATTGTATTCAGTCATCATACAAATTCCAAAGATAGAAAATCCATGAAACAATGATAAACCACAGAAAAAATAACTACTTAAGCAAAGGTCTCTTCTTCCACGTAATTAGTGTCTACATATAATCTGCATCAACTTGTTGCAACCAAGTAAAACAATGGCCATAGTAAAGACAATTTTATATAAATTGTACATTTGATTACTATAATCGTATAATTGCTTACGGGAGAACCCTTGGAAAATGGGGAAAACGGACAAGTGAAACAAGGAGAGGGACGCTGTGCATTAGGGGTTAGAAGACCTGTTATAAATCTAAGCTGAAAACTTAAACTACTATCATTAGTAATAAAGTTAAGGCAACTCAAAAACAACCTTGGTTTAATTATGTTAATTAAATACAACCGAGTGAACACAAGACTCGAAAGTGGAATCTTGTGGTGTCTTGATTGATTAACACAAGGAAAAGTCTGCTTTAAAGACTATGCTTGCTTTGGACTTCTTAAGCTAGTTGATCCACCAAAAGAGAAAGTGAAGTAATACCTATTTTTCTTAAATAATATAAGAGTACATCATCTCTATTCTTGCCAATTCCCCCATCTGTCCTCTGATGATGCGAGTACGCATGACCAGATGATTGAAAATAAAAGCCACAATAACCATTCAGTAACCCAGAAAGAAGCTTTACCAAAGCATTTCACCCCCAAACTGAACAAATTATTTCGGATTAAACCATGAACACTGACCAAGTATAGAAGCTTCAGCAAGAAAGAACTTCACAATTTTTTAAATGTGGAGGTTTTTCAAATATTTATCGTATCCTTTTGCTCCTTAACAAGTGGATGATCAATAACTGAAATCAAATACAATGGCGAGAAACAAAAGTGCAGCTCTTAAATAAGTAAGAGCTTGAAGAAGTTTTTGAACCAGGACCCACCTACATCCTGCAACAACATGTCAGGATAAAGCATTGCCTAGTTATTGATCATGGGATCCCAAATATGATTCAGATGTAATCAACAAACATGAAAACACTGTTACAGCTAAAATCTAGGGAGATATGCATCTCATTTAGTAAATTGTATTTGTCCTCTAACTTTTCATCTGAACAGATCTATGAATTAGAAACTCAGTATAGTAAATTGTATTTGTCCTGTAACTTTTCATATGAATAGATCTATAAATTAGAACTTAGTACTTACAATAAAGGTTATTGATCTTGTCTCTTCATCCATCATTATGTTCCCATACTGCAAGTCGTTGTGGCAGCATCCCGTGCTTAGATCATTGCCAGAAAGATTCTTTTCCAACAATACAATCTCATCTTCTAGAACATCCAACTGAAAGTCCTTAGCTTCTTCAGAAGAAGCCAGACCTTTGGCCACATTAAGCCAATTTCTAGAGCATTACAAGAACAAAAGGTTGTTAGACATTTTAATATAAGATAAACATAATTTAGCAGTTTTTATTCCTCATATATGCAGTAAGAAGAAGAGCATACTGCAGTCTATCCCAGAGGATAACTTTCTTAGGACCAGGCATATCGAGCACATGAAATTCTCTCATTTTTGCAGCTATCAAGGAAGATATCTCTGGATCACGCAGATCAGGAGCTGATAACGTCTGAAATACCAATCACGGATATTGCATTACATTCAGTGTAAGTCTCCATTCTTCTGAAGTGTCAATAATTACAAGTGCATCACAGATAATAATTTAGATCACAGGTAGGTTTAGAATAGCATCAATGAAGCACGACATAATCCTAGGAATATTAGGCAATCCTAGAGGAATCAGGCAAGCTTTGAAGATCCCAAGAGCACTTACAAAGAAAGTGCAATATGACGATCATGAGCTCTGAAGAACCTAATTCTGCTTGGCTTCATAATAATTAGGTTTGACAAAAGGAGACCAGACGGTTTTGTCAAAGTATCACTATGAACGAACATGAAACATAAGTCTTTCAGCATCTAAGCTACCCAGTCACATCAAGTTTATCCAGAGGTGGAAAATCAGAGC
>DF359720.1:18101-37190 GCA_000787875.1 Solanum virginianum
TCAGAGCTTCAACAATAAACAAACCCAGAGAGTAGGTTAACCTGAACGCATTATATAAGAAAACCACTAGGATAGGGCTCAATAGAAATATTTGTTTTTTCTAAGGAGGGCGGAGAAGCTAACAGATAACTTGGAGTTCTTAGTTCAACCAGCGCTAACCGAAATCATGATAGTAACACACAAGTGGATAATAGGCATTTAAGCATCAATCTGGATCACTTCTCATATCATCCAGAATTCACTCAAGGCAGCATAGGGTCACTTGGTTGCGACCTGAAAGTTTCCCTTGGCCCACTTCACCTATACATCCTTTCTCTCAACAGAAATACCTTTTATGTGTCCCAAAATTGTTCATCTGTTTCGAATTTCTCTCTTCAAAATTCCTACCTGTCTTTCAGTCCATCACAGCAGTAATACACTAATACTTCACCTTTAATTTCTTCCTTATCCTACACTAATAAGCTTATTGATGGACATGAAGTAACCAGTTTGGGGGGAGAAGGGGAGTGAGGTGAATTAGGGAACCCTGACTGTTTTTCATGATAATGGGTAGCAAAGTCAAGATTATTATGTTCAATAAGACCTATTAGTTCATCTTATACCAAACAAGAAAAGTCGCTTCCATTTGTATTATATGAATAACAATGGTTAATTATACATTGGCAGCTATTACTTGATCTAAATTTTTACCAAACCATTCATTCTTCCGAATTATTATGCAGAACCAGCAAACGGCTATATATATTTTTTTATGACAAGGGAAACCCGCAGCCACTACCCTTTGGGTGCCCAAAGGGTAAAACCCCCGATCCTATGCAATAGTTCGCAAACCACACAGGAAAGAGAACCCACACTAGGCAAGCCCAATACGACAAGCTCAACCCAGAAAGCAAACCCCTTGCTTTTGCTGGCAAGGGGTTTCGAACTTGAGACCTCCAACATGGAAGTCCCAAGCCCAAACCACTAGGGTTATAAATTCCTTTTAGTCAAGAGAAAGGAAATGTGTTTAAGTCTTTATGGAGAGATGGTATTGAAATAAAATCACCTGCAGGGCCCGCAGAATAATTATCATTTAAGAAACTTGCTTCAAATTCAGATAAAGGTAAGGATACTGCAGAAATTCATGAAATTAATCAGTTGATTTAAGCTGACCATCAGGACAATTTTCTTCTTTATCCTATATGAGAATATCAGAATCTAGCCAAGCATCGTCCTAGAGAAAGATACTATCAGCATCTTGACAAATTTTGAAATTCCAAATACCAAGAGAGAAATCCTATTAAATTCTCTATGTGCACAGATGCTTATGTAGATGGATGTATACAAACAGCAGGAAACATTTACGCCGCACTAGAAGGGAAGGAAGAATATAGAGTAACAGTGCAACTTAACCTAAACTCTCCCTCATTTACAGGTGAATTGTCTGCATTTAACAAATCAATTTGCTAACTAGTGATATGGAGAAGAAAATGAGGGCCAAACTCCATACTTCTAAAATTTTAGATACAGAGAGTATCAAAATCTAATTTAAACCTTAAAATCTGGTGCCCAAATAACTATAATTGCACTTGAGTAACAAAGTTAACAACTAAACATCACACTGATAGGCCAAACCACCAAAGGCAACACGCTGCCTCTCCGTCTCATAGAGTCATCAAGCAAGAGCATATGCCAAACGTAATCAAATTATACTACCGTCCATTTTTGGGCATTAGACCTTGCATTTCATCCAAAAAGGGCTTTTGTTTTTAACAGGAAAGTGGAGTAACAGCGAGAAAACAACAGCACATATATAACATTGAGGATTATACTGCATATCATATTATCAAATTGGACCCAATATGCATGCCAGAAAAATCACTTTTTCATGATAAAGTATCAAATTAAAAACTATCATGCGCCATTTTTTTAGCAGCCATAACAAAAACAGAAACAATAGCAACAGTAGCGGGGAAAAAGGCATATTCACAAGTATGATGATCACCAATCACCATCACAAGTCCTACAAGAGGTAGAGATAGAATGAATAAGTATTGGATAAAGGTGATTAAACAGGACACAACACTCCTGCAGTTTCCCTAGCACGTGACCCTAATATGAGGATATGGAGGTCTAGGATTAGGTAAAAAGTTAATAGGTAATCCAGTGTTGTCTAGTTTCCCTTACCCGTATTATAAGCATTACTCTCTGACTATCTTATTCTTCAATTTTTTACTGCCTATTGTTTTTATTACCTTTTCCTTCAGTTATCATAGTATTTTCATTGCTGTTTCTTTTTCTACATTGTTTTCAGCATAGCTTCTTCACTGCTGTATTCCTTTTCATATCGTTTTTTATATGGGTTACATTGGCCAAGGGTCCATCACAAACAGTCTCTCTACCTTCGCAAGGCAGGAGTAAGACTGCCTACACACCACCCTCCCAGATGCAAGTGGAATTAGACTATGTATGTTGTTATTGTTGTTGTTAGTGATGATCACCATCACATATTCCATCCTTCCTAAGATTATCCATGCTAAGCTATCTAAAATGTCCAAAACTTCAGCTAAAATGCATTTTTATATATCCATGCAGTTAAAATGAAAATTGTAAAAAAATAGAGAATCTGTTTATAAACTTCAGCTCCAAATAAATTGTTGTTTTGAGAAGAAAAAGAAAAAACTAACCCGCGCTCGAATAAATTCCTCAATACGCCCATTCTGAAATCGACCAAGCAAGCGAGGTCCTTGACCTTGCTTAGACATAAACTCGAAAATCCTAATTTCATTCTGCCTATCAAAGAACACATCAACACCTTTCCCATAGATCCTCACCAACACCTTCCTAGATCGTTGCTGTTCCGGGTTCCTACTTGGCCATTTGATCTGATACACCTCGTTCGTCATGGCGCCCTTCAATCTGAACACATCTAATGCATTCGTATCCGCAATATCGTCCCATTCTGATGCCAATTTCTTTAATTTCACCTTCGCTTCTTCTGGAATCACGTCCTCCTTGTTCATTGATGATGAATTTTCCATTCAATCAAATCAAATGCCAAGTTATGTTTGTGATGCTGGGGAATGTGCTGGTTCTTATATATTCTCAGATTGCTTCACGTGTCACCTTTCAGATTTTCAAATTATTTTATCTTTTTTTAGATTTTTCAAAAATAATACTCTCATTCCCTCTTTCTTTTTTGATCCTTTGCCCAAATAAATATTATTTAAACTTTTCTTTTTATTTTTAATAAAATAATTCTCAGTCCTATAAATATTTAAGAATAATTTTAAATTATAAATATTACAATTTTTCTTTTTTTCTTTTGAATATTGTCTCAATTCAAAAATTGTCACGTAAAATAAGATTAATGGAATAATTTGAATTTAAATGAAAAATACTTTGAAGCAGAATGCAGTACCAGGCTGAGCTTTTTAAAAGTATTCCTGGATATTAACTCCCCTTTTATTTAAAAAGTGGTTTCAGCAAAAAGCTAAATTTCTTTAGCTTTTAAAAAATAACTTGACAACTCTAATATAAATATTTATTTTCTCTACAAAATTTGATCAAATATTTTACTTTTTTAAAAAATAAATACTTTTGAGAAAACAATGATCTTTAAAAACCTTGGCGCAAACATAGTATAAAAATTGAATAAAATTAACTTATATTTCCTTTTATTTAGTGTATATACATTCATTTTTTTCTTTAATTTAATATTTTAAAATGTTTTGCTTTTCAATTCTTTAAGAATATGAATGATCAAGAATACTACTAACACTAAAATAACAAACAAATTTTCTTTTGTTATAAATTTGTATTTTTCTTATCATGATATACTATGGCTTCACTTGTAAGAGAAGTGGTGGGATGACAATTTTTAATAAGGGAAAATTACGCTGATAAATAAATATATGTTGGTTAATTATGTAACATAATTATATTTGGAATTAATTATATTTCGTCACTAATATATATCATTAATTATAATTTGAGTTTGTATAGTGAATTATATAAATATTGCGAATTATACAAATGTTGTGCTTAAATTGTATATCAAAATATACAAATGATATGAATTTTATAGCGAATTATACCAACGTTGCAAATTACACAAACTCTAATCAAACGATATGAACAAATTATACAGCGAGATATACAAATACTATAAATTGTGTATCAAATTGTATAAACGATAGGTAAATTGTATACCAAAATATACAAACAATATTATAACTATAGTTACGAAGTGGAATGCCTAACTGTAGCTATTTCGCCTTATTATAAGTTTCAGATCTAAGCTATTTATTAAAATTTCACTTTGAATAATAAGTGATAATGGAGTTGTCTCAAAAATCCCATAAAGTCTTGGAATATTCGTAGAGAGATTAAAATATACCAAGCGCTTCTTGATAAGCAAATACTTCAAAAAAGATCCACATAAATCCTTTCATGAAGATCAAGTCCAAAGCATCTTAATTCGAGATACACACCATTAACGGTCCTCAAATCACGGACAAACTCTAAGAGAGAATAATCAAGGGAGAAACGAATTTGTACCTGCACTACTTATGAATAAAATTATGTTTCTTTTAAAAAAGTGATAATATAGTTATTTTCGACAAGAAATTTGACCCAATGATATTCCAAAAAATTACATACAATGCCCACCAAATGTAGTGGTTTTGATCATTTGCGCTCCATAAAAAAAACCTTACAAAAATGTCTTTTTTTATTTTAAGTCGAATCAAACTACACCTCTTATTGGAGTATTTTGTAAGACATTTTTTACGAGAGAAAAATATCAAGATCACCTCATATGGGGTTATTTTTGAACATAACCCATGATATTCGTCTAATTTTGTCCTTTTACCTTAGTAAGGAGGCTCAAACCCGTACGGCCCATTGACCCGTTTCTAACATCTGGTTCCTTTCCGTTTCTTCTTCTACCCTTAAACCCTAAATTCTGTGTGCTGCCATTGTAAACTGGTCCTAAAACCCTAGTCACTATCTTGCTGTCCCCTTGGTTTTGTTTCAGTTTCAATCCAAATTTGCAACTGGTTGTGATATATTCCTGTAAAAGTTCTGAACTTTGAGCTCACAATTAAATCATGAAGGCCAAGAACCTGAAAAAGAAGAAAGCTTCAGCTCAAAACACCCAGAAGGGTAAGAAGAGATTTTCAGTTGAGAATGACCCATTTTTCCATGATGACAACGACTTCAAAAGGCGAAAGAGGTTTGGAGATGATGAAGATATAGAGAGTAGTGATGATTCGGAGGACATTTATGGGTCCGACGATGAAGGAATGGATAGGAATGAGATGAAGGAAGAAGAAGAAGAGGAGGAGACGGCAGCGGAGAAGAGAAAGAGGCTGGCGGAGGCATTTTTGCATAGTGTGAGGGAGTCGAAGAGGAAGGAAGAGGAAGAAAGAGAGAGTGGAGATGAACATGATAGAGAAGAGAGGGAAGCAATGAGAGACTCATGGATGTTAGACATGTTGCAGAAGGAGCAGATGGAGGAGAGTGGTCGTGCCAGAAGAGCTATTGCTTCCAGGTGTGTGATTACTACAGATTGTCATTCCATTTTACCTGAATTTACTCTGTTTGTGGCATGGATAGCTGTCTGAACTTTAATAATTCATATAATCACTGGTTCGGGTTCCCAAGGGGATGGCTGCGTGGTTAGGTATATGAGTAACAACTTAGAGGTCCTTGGTTTAGAGGCGAGCTATGCAGGGATTATATGCGGAGAGGTTAGTAATGCAATGATTGTAATGCAGGTCGTGTATAATGTGAAGATCATGTCTTCTTGAACGTTTAGTTGAATAGTGTATTACATTTACTAGTATGTCATGCATAATTTAAAATATTTGTTTACTTTTTAAACACAATAAAAAATATCTTACTATAATGTTAATGTTTAGGCTAATATTAATCTCCTTATATCCCAGCCGAACATTGTATTATATGTCCTACAATCTAAGCTAAATGGCCCATTGTCATATCCCTTGGACAAGCTGACCTGGACTCCATAATCTCTGAAATGATGAATTGAATTTGTTGATTATTTTGAAAGGTCAACCTAATCGAGTAGAAGCACCATGAATGCCATTTTTGTCTCTGTTTTAATGTTAGAAGTGTTGTGCTTGCACATAGGCTACAGCTGAGGTTCTTTTGAGTTGATAGCTGCTACTTCATTATCTCCTACCTGGAGAATCAAATGCTGCGTAAGCTGTTGTGTTCTAGTGTAACCATGAAAAGAAATATTATTCAATTTTTGCTAGTGGTTCAATGAAAAGAACATTGGTTTTAGATAGTTATTGAGTTGTACCATTATTCATTCTCCAGGATTCAAAAGCCTACTGAGGGATTTCACCTTTTAGTGAAACATCGACAGTCCGTTACTGCTGTGGCTTTATCTGAGGATGACTTGAAAGGATTTTCATCTTCTAAAGATGGTACTATTGTTAGCTGGGACGTGGACAGTGGAAAGACAGAGAAGTATGCATGGCCTACTGATGAAGCTTTGAAGTCACATGGTGCAAAGGAGCCACAAGGTCGAGCAAGAAAACATAGTAAGCATGTTTTAGCTTTGGCTGTCAGCTCTGATGGACGCTATTTGGCAAGTGGAGGCTTGGATCGTCACGTTCATTTGTGGGACGTCCGAGCACGGCAGCATATTAAGGTATTATGATCAACTTGAGATTCTGACTCTCTCTCATATCTTGAATTAAATCTGTAGAGCTAGATGATAGCTTGGAACTCGTGTTTGTCAGAGTTCTCCTCACAAGTGCAATAGCACTCCAGAGACTTAGTTGGCATTTCCATTGCAAGTTCAATTCTTTGGAGCTAATTGCACCCTTCAATTCTGAAAGAGACTAATTCGCTGATTATTTATTTAACTCTTCATTGCTACTCTAACTTGAAAATGATTCTTTCTACAGGCATTCCCTGGTCATAAGGGACCTGTTTCATGTTTGACATTCAGACAAGGATCTTCTGAACTGTTTTCAGGGTCATTTGACCGATCCATCAAGATATGGAATGTGGAAGATAGAGCTTATGTAAATACTTTATTTGGTCATCAGGGTGAAGTTCTAACCATTGATTCTTTGAGGAAAGAAAGAGTGTTGACAGTTGGACGAGACCGAACCATGCACTTATGGAAGGTAATTCATGGCCTTTCATCTGCTTTCAGGAAGTTTATTTTTTTCCACTGGCTATGTATGATGTGTCTGTGTAGTGAACGAAACTCTGGTTGTTTCTTAGGTATTCCATGATTGTTTTTTTCTTATAAAGAATTTAGAATTTACATGAAGATCTGTGCCTTCCTTCTTGATGAAGAGATCCTTCTTTCCAGTCATGACAGGTGTTTTTTTTCTAGTAAAAGGCATAATGTACTCTGAGTTGTCATCCAGCATGTCCTTCCTTGGTACCTGGGACTCTGAGCTTATTAGGATCTAAGAGTTTTTCAAAACTCCTAATGGTACTCCTTGAAGGTTGTTCTAGCACTATTACTGGGTCTCTGATGTTAGATAACTTTCAGTTAAATAAAATGAATAGTAAATATATTAGATTCATGTCTTATAAAAAGAACAAGATTCAGTGCAACCCATGTACTGGTCTTAGTCAATACATATAAATGTTACCTTTCTCCAAAAAAAGGAACAAGATTCTTTATTATTGAGTTTGGATGTCCAACTAAAAAGGCATTAAGGCACGTTAATTGGGTTAACCTAGTTTTAAGTACTTGCAATTTGTCAAATTTAAGTGGGTGAATTTGTTTTTATTTTAAGGTTGTAAGAATAGCGAACAAAACATTCTTGCTTGATTACTCCTAGGTTCAATAGGATGTCAGAAAATATTTAAAAAGATTATATGTTAGTTATAGGATGTGGAAGAATATCATGAAGGGATGGGTCAAGTTTTACAAAACATATGGTGTGGAGATTTGTTGTCAAAAGTTGTATTATCAAAAGCAAAGATGGCAAAAAATTCTAAGGTCCATTGGGGCTTTAAGCCCAAAGTGCAAGTAAAGCGCGGGCTTCAATAAAAAAAGGAGCAAAGGGAGAATTTTTTTTATAAATAATATATATATTTTTAGTCTAAGACTAATTATTATAAACATGAATGACAAATATGTGAACAAATAAGTTGAAATTTTCTTATGATAAAGTGAAATATCAATTGTTTAGTGTTACCTCTTTAGAGTAGACTCATTGGCAAGGAAAAGATGCCTTAGAACCTTGATGACGATGCTGAAGCTCACATTAAGTGAGGCGAAGCGCTCAACACTTTTTGAGCCTCCTTTGAGGGCTTAAGCATGCTTAAAGATCACATTTGATAACACTGGTCAAAAGATGAGTTTCTGAGTATGTATACAATATCTTGTCAAAGGGAGGCGGTAGTCCACGAAATTAGGGGGACACAAGGGATAGAGACGTTTTGGGATTTGAGATTCAGTAGGGATTTCCAGGATTGGGAGGTAAATGAGTTTTAAAGGTTGCTAGCTCTACTACATCAACATTTTGAGTGAGTTGAAAAACTCAATACAA
Source organism: Solanum virginianum (assembly GCA_000787875.1). Taxonomy (NCBI): domain Eukaryota; kingdom Viridiplantae; phylum Streptophyta; class Magnoliopsida; order Solanales; family Solanaceae; genus Solanum; species Solanum virginianum. Next base: position 26,636 of record DF359720.1, read on the forward strand.
TGAGATGGAAGTTGGGGAACAAGTGTGTGTTTTTCTGTCAAGTTCTTGAGAAGCATTTGGTGAGGCGAATGAGGCTTTTCCTGTAAGTCAATTTGGATTCCTAAGGTGCTGAGGTAGATGTGCTTTTTCACATGGTTAACTGCTGGAGGGGTGATTTTGATGGCGGAAAAAACCTTAGGAGAAGGAAGGTTGTGTATAACAGCTGGTGTTACTTATGCAAGGAAGCAGGCTAAGAATGTTATGCTATACAACAGCCTAGCCATGAGACTGTGGTAGGATATGTTTAGTTGGTTTGGTATACCTCGGCGATGCCGAGGTCTGTGAAGGAACTGTTGGTTTGCTGGAAAGCTGGAAAAAAGCATAAGAAAGAGCAGGGCATGGAATGTTGTTCCTTTGGCTTTGATGTGGATCATTTGGAGAGAGAAAAATAGTAGGCTCTTCATCGGGGTAGAATTGAGTTTTGGGCAGTAGAGGAGTGAAAATTTTTATTATGTATGAGGTATAATTATGACGTGGCAAACAGAACTTCTAAAATGAGATTCTTATCATATTTTGCCAAGTGGATTATTGGGTCCCATTTTAGAAAATGGCCCAAAAGTCCCTCCTCTCACTTCATTTTTACTACTATTGTTTTTCCCTCTCTCTTCCTTTTAACTTTTTTCCTGTTTGGTTTCAATTTTTCCATCAATATTTTTGTGCAATTATTTTAAACTTTGTACTTTCCTACTTTAATAGAGTAATTTTATTCACGAAAAGTATGAAATTTAATATTCTCACCTAACTCATTCTATTTCTAATATTATGATATTTCTTTCCATCTCATCTTAATTATTATATTACTAAAAATAGTTATTTAAACTTATTTATTAATTTATAAAATTAAGATATAATTAGTTTAAAATTATTTTATTATAATAAATTAATTTTGAAAATGTAAAAAAAAAGTTGGAAAAAAATTATAAGAGTAAATTAGCAAAATTATTATTTTATTTATGATTTTAAGGATATTGTGAAAGGAAAAGTAGATAACGAATATAAATGAAGGGACATGTGAAATTAATTTGTTCTCTTATTTTTCTATCAACAATTTATATTTTTAATTTCAAAAACACTAAAAACCATAAAATATTCTCTAACAAGAAAATATAATGGAAAGTTCTTCAACAATCATAACAATTAATTATATATGTTTGGTACTATTTTATCATCATACCTTGTAAATTATCAACTTTTATCATTTTTTTTTGTTTTACTCCTATTTCAAATATTTTGTTTTTTCCTGTTTTATTAATTTTTTAAAAATTTTTTTTATCTATACCAAATCTTTCAACAATTTGGTTGTCTGTGGTAATTATTTCACTTTTTTTTTCTTTTTTATGTAGAAAATTTTGATTTAATTTTTTGTGATTATACAAGTTTACTTTAATATTTTGATATTATTTTTTGTATCATATGTTAGTTATCCACATTATCACAAGAGTTGTTTGTTTAAACTTAATTGTCAATTTATAAAATTAAGATTTAATTAATTAATTTTTCTCATTTTATTATACGAAGAATTATTGAAATAAGATTTATAAAGTTGTAAAAAAGTCCTTAAGGAGTAAATTAATAAAATTATCATTTTTATTTATGATTTCTTAAGAAATGTGTAAAAATGAAAGTGGAGAACAAATTTTGTTTTTTTTTTTGTAATTTTTACTTATAATTAATATTTTTATTGATAAATAAATTTGTTTTTTCTTTAGTAAGATCCAATTATATAGATTAAAAGATTATGATATTATAAAAGTAAAAAAAATGATAAAACTTGATAATTTATGTGGCACAATGAGAAATAGTATTGAATTTATCTAATTAATAGTCAAGATTATTGATGATTTTTCCAGTTATATTTTCTTGTCAGAGAATATTTGATGAACTTTTAGTGTTTTTGAAATTATGAAATTGTTGAGAGAGGAATAAGAGAACAAATTAATTTCATACTCCCCTTTTATTTTTTTAATATTAGTTATCTAATTTCGTTTTTACAAACTCCTTAAGAAATCATAAATAAAATAGTAGTTTTACTAATTTACCTTTTAAGATATTTTTTGGAACTTTATAAATTTTGTTTACACTTTCAAAAAGAATTAGTTATTATAATAAAAATTAAAGTTTTTAATTAACTGTATCTTAATTTTATAAATTAATAAATAATTTAAAGTAATTTTAGTAATATAAATAATTAAGACGAGATAGAAAAACAATATCAAAATGTTAGAAATAGAATGAATTCTGCGAGATCTTAAATTTTATACTTTCCGTGAATAAAATTATATCGTTAAAGTAGGAAATTCCTAAGTTTCAAACAATTGCACCATAAAATTGATGGAAAACTGAAATTATTGGAAAAAAATAAAAGGAAGGGGGGGGGCAAGAGTGGTAAAAAGGAAGAGAGAGGAGGGACTTTTGGGCCATTTTCTGAAATGGGACCCAATAATCTACTTGGCAAAATATGAGAGGAGTCTCATACAAGTTTTGTCTGCCACGTCATAATTATGCCTCATACATAATAAAATTTTAGTCTCTGACGCCTAATTTATTTTTGGGTGTCTTTTGCAGATAACCATATCTTTATGCAGGTTCTTTGCTCTTTGGTGTTGTTCTTGTATATGGCTGACCTTGTCCTCTTGATTTATGAAATAAACTTATTTATCCAGTAAAAAAAGGTGTTGCTGATCCATTCCTTCTGAGAGGATCTCTTGTGCAGTTGTGCGACTAAGGTTGTTAGAATAGCGAACAAAACATTCTTGCTTTCTTACTCCCAGATTCAGTTAGATGTTAGAAAACCTATAAGAAAATTATGTGTTCCGGTTATGGGTGGTGTTGATCTATTCTTCTGAGAGTTTTCTTGTGCTACTATGAAGTTGCCTTGGGGGTCTCATTTTTCTTTTTAAAACACGATTCCGTAATTTCTTTTGAGTGTATTATGGTTCACCCCACTGGTCATCATAGATATAGACTTGAAGTTCTGTTGGTGAAAGTTCAGTTAAGAGGGTTCTGTGACTGGGTTCCACTCATGGTACCCCCGAATGCCCAAGGTTCTTTCTTGAATCAATAAGAACAAATTTTGAAGTGTCCTTTGTTTACTAGTTAAATTCTTTTTACAACTAAACTTGGCTAATGCATCCACAAGTGCTAACTTTTATAATTTTCGTTACCTCTTTGCCTCTTTGCCTCTTTCTGCCAATAGGTTCCAGAGGAATCTCAATTGATATTTCGTGCTCCAGCAGCAACTTCCCTTGAATGCTGCTGTTTTATCAATAATGATGAGTTTCTATCTGGTTCTGATGATGGAAGTATTGAGCACTGGAACATAACAAGGAAAAAGCCTGTCCACATTGTAAAAAATGCACATGCTTCATTGCAATCAGTGGGAATTGAACAGAGAAATGGAGCTCTATCAAATGGCGTCTTGGGTAAGCTTTAATGGTTTTGTATTTATCTGTTATCTCTCTCCTATGATGGAAATCTTTTAGCTGTATGTTTTAGTATCCATATTTTGCTTCAATGGGAATTCTTTCACTGCAAGATAATTGAAAAACTAAAGCGCATCCAATCTTGCAGAAAATGGCAACCTTAATCCTCAGTGTCATTCCTCATCAGCACTCTCTTGGGTTGGTGCACTGACAGTCTGCAGAAATAGTGATCTTGCAGCATCAGGAGCTGGCAACGGGTCTGTCCAATTGTGGACAATTGAAAATGAATTAAAAGGCATCCGGCCATTGTTTGAGCTCCCAGTGGTAAGGAATCGATCAGTGTGTTTCTATTTGATTCTTTGGATTTATTTTGGTGATCCTAGGAGTCTGTGACTTAATCATAGCCAGGAGTAGAGGGGATATTGCGTGTGAGTGGTACTGGATTTTGTGGCTCACATAACACCTGCAACTTTTACAAAAGAGGAAAATATTGTGTTAGAAGCGCATGATGGGCTACCAACCCTACATGACATATGTAAGCCCTACAGCATCTGCTTTCGTCTCAATAGAAAAATGATAACTCTGCAGGGCTTTTAAGTTGGCCATAAAAATGCAGAAAAAAGGTAAGAGTTTAGACTCCTCAGAATTCCTAAGTTGCACGGACTCTTCAAACTTTTGATACCACACCAGTGTCGGATTCACCTAAAATACGCTATTTTTGGAGAATTCGAGACACACCTGTTGACATTTTTGAAGAGTCCGATCAACATAGCAGAATTCTATTCAAATCTCTGGCTGTCCTTCCAGGCATGCTGAAATGGGCAAATTGGAATCTGTTGCCAACTCATTTTTTTTCTCCCCATTCCAAGCAAACACAACTAAAACAAAATTCTGCCACTACCAACTTAGTTCATAATTTAATATCAGATTAGCATGGTCAGTCCAACCACACTGAAGCTTATTCTGAAACAATAAAGAGCAGCTAGCAAGATTATTTTTGAAAAGGTAACAGTTTATTGCTATTGCTCAATTAGCACTAAGAAGGTGTTGAATCTGTACAGGTATTACAAGGCAAAGAGCATAAGTTAGTCTGTTTTCTATCCTTACGGGGACTCAATGAGATCTGCCGAAGATTCAGCTTCATTTACAATTTTTTTTTAACTCCAAAAGAGAAAAACATGTATGCAGCTTAACTTGATCTTCTGGATAGGATTGACTCCGTCTTCAGTATACCTTGCATCCTTTTCTTTCCGCGGAATCCACCATATACATGCAGGGATTTCCATTTGGACCATTTTTTCTGCCTGCTTGAATTACTTTTCTGCCCAAGCATCTGAGAATGGTAATTGGTATTCCTAGGGGCTAGGCATCATCCATATTAGACTCACATATTTAAGAAAATCTGCAAGTTTTTTCCTAAAAATAGATGCCAAGGTCAACCTGTTTTGGAGAATGAAGGAATAAATGGCTAACTGTGTCTGGGTTCCTCCAGCAGAAAAATCATCTAGAACACAGCTGAATCCCCTTTTCTGCCTATTTTCTTGTGTCAAGCATGATTCTTTTGCCACCAACCAGGAGAAGCATGCAACTTCCGTTTGTGTATTTACTTCCCAAGTCTGTTTCCGTGGACAAGATAGTGACTTTTGCACCACACCCGTAGTGAGAGAAGCGTACTATGATTTTACTGGGCATATTGGTTTGACATAGTTTCCTTTCGCTGCCAAAAGATGCGACCATGTTGCAATTCTATTCATAATCTCCTCACGAACTCTCCCTGACTATGCCAAAGGAATTGACCTAGCTATTAAAGATTGGAGTGAAAAAAGAAGAGATGACCGCTTCATTAAAAGAAAAAAAGGGATCTGGAGTATAAGCCTTAGTAACAAGGTTGAAATCTCAGCAGAGGTCACATTAGGTGAATCATCCCATTCTACAAGTCTTTGGTTGGATCAGTCGAGGTGCAAGAACAAGCTTGTTTGGAGACAACTTTTTAAGAAAAGAAAGGTCTCTTACTATAATCTCCATTGATAATACAGTATGAACTTTTCCCATCAGCAAACAAGACAACGTTTAGGGTTTTAAGTAAATTATGTAACATCTTTATATTTTCAACTCATTGGCATTAGCACTGGTTTAAACTAAAGTTCCCTCTAAATACGTGGAAAAATAGAGCTTTTAAAAGCTTAACTGATTTTAGCAGCTGTCCAAAATGTTGTTTATAGTTAGCAGATTGCCTTTTCTAGTTAGAGTGTTGCTTTGAGTTTTTTGACATTTTTAAGTTAAGTCAAATCTTCCAGTTATAATTCTTACCAGGAACTTGTTAAGCAGTTCACCAAATATGAACTCTGCTAAACTTTGCAAAGTTCCCCTCCCCCTCCCCCCCGGAACCCCAAGAGAATGCAGTATCTTCTCTTCATCTTGCTATGTCGGAAAAGTATATAACTTCCCATTAGGAATAAAGGTTTGAGGTTCTCAACCTTTTGGATTACCCTTGTATACTGCCAGCCTTTGGTCATGTTTGTGAATGAAAATACTTTTACGTTATTAAAGAAAGACTGAAGGTCTGTGGTCTCGACGAATTGTAAATAGTAAGATATTGTTTATCTATCAATAAAAATGAAAAAAACTAAATTTTCTAGCTAATCATGGTGGTTCATGCACTTAATAGTAACATTCATTGTTCTGTTTATTTGAAGAAGCCTAGTACTTGTATAGTGTTGTTGTTTCGTCCTTCACTCATCTTGATGCTCAATGAAATTGGCAAATGAGATTTAACATGCTCAATTCATTGGACTTGACTGATGAAACAGTATTTCCGGGGCTATTTGTATACTGCCTGTAAACTGATGATGCTTCTTTAGAACAATAGAATGCTGATATAATCATTATTGTTTTAATGCAGGCTGGCTTTATAAATTCCTTAGTTTTTTCAAAATCAGGACGATTCTTGGCTGCTGGAGTTGGGCAGGTGAATGGTTCTTTCTCCATTTTTATGATTTTATGTTTTCCAACTTTGCTGAACAGATCAAAAAGATTTAAATTTCTTCCATATTTGTTTGTTTTGATGATCCGATATGTCACTCAAAAAATTTTTGCTTGGCTAATACTTTTTTTACTGAGATCACCTCTTAGGACTATTTGGAATGACTAGTTAATTCTTTTGTAAAGAGAGTAGAAATAATTTTTGTTTGGGATGATAAGTTATAATTTCTTAATATGATTTCCTGTATTTGCCATTACTTGTTTGGGCAATTTTCAGGAAGAATCTTAATTCTTCTTTTGTCCTTCAAAGAACCAAATCCTTTTCTTTTTTATTTTTTACTGAAGTAACTTCCTTTTCATTTCTTCTGGTATGTTCTATCCTTGAAGTAAGTTCAAAACTGTTTACGAATAAAGATATATGCCTGCCTGAAACTTGAATTTTGATTGTGATGATGGTAACAATGTTCCCAACCTTATTTGCACAAAGGTCATTTAGAATAAGTATTCTTAGTCTATGGGGAGCAGAGTGTGGAAATGGCAAGACCCTTTCGACTTTTTGAGTCAGTTGCAGAAAACCAGTACAGATATATGACACATTTTTGGAGTTGAAAGTAACTAGTTTTTCTCCCTTGTGGACATTTTTGAGTCAGTCATTGGGATATATGATTTCCTGATATGTGCAAATCTCATCAGATATTCTCCAGCACAGGGATGCATCGGAAGCACGTGTAAAGCATCATTGCTAGTCTGTAATACCATCGTCTGATCTGATATGCTTTCACTGCAGGAACCTCGCTTAGGAAGGTGGGGACGTATTGCTGATGTGCGGAATGGAGTTTTTGTGCATCCTTTGAAGCATTCATGAGACTGGAGTTGGATTTCCTTTTTGAGTTTTAGTCCGTTGATCAATCAACAATTCACTTCTTTAGTAAGGAGCTGAAAGGGTTCAGACCGGGGTGATTTTGCGAATAGATGGCTCGACATTCAAGCAATCAATCATTCTTTCTATCAGAAACTTGACCTTGTTGCTCATTGTCAGTTTTGGCTCATGCTAAAAGAGGAACAACCTTCTCTGTACTTTCTTGTGAGGTTAATATTTATCTTCATGTTAGCAAAAATTTTGATCTATCAATTTTGATGTATTTTTCTTCCCTCTTTTCACATTTGTTCATATTGAATCAGCTACCTAATAGAGAAATAGGGAATAATTTTAGTGTATTTGTTTAAATTCATATGGCTTCAGAGAGTCTGAATGTTATACTTTTCAAGGAGCAACAATAGTCATGTATGCAGACCCTCTCGACTTAAGAGTTAGGAGACTGTTTTCGACAGAAACAGTTTATAAAGTGAGCCAGTAAAAAGAAATACATTTCAAGAGACCACCAAAATCAAATGCAATGTTTGGTACTTGTTTAGAAAGTAAGCAAAGTGAAAAAGTTGTCTTTATTTGGAATTCACAGGTGGGATATCAATTATATATAGGAATCAGGGAAATGTTGTCAGATGGCTTTTGGTACTCCCGGTCCCTGCTGGAAATGGCCAAAAAATTAATTAATGCATGTATGATTCCCTTGTACTTTAAATTTGAAAAATAATTTATATTTATTTAAATTTGAAAAACAAATATTTTTAAATTGTGGTCTGTATTAGATTTTTGTGGCTATAATAGAAATACACTTTGTCAACATCAAACACAAAGTGTCACGTGCTTATATGACATCTTTATCATCAATAATATAATTTAAGTGTAATTGTTATTAAGGGATAATAAATCTTCTTTTGATAGTTATGACATTTTGGCTGTTTGTGCGTATTTGATTAATTTTACAAAATATTAGTTATTCTTCACTAATATGAGTATTTATCAACTCTTTGTACATATGAAAAAAATGATCACTAATAATATTTTTTATCACTACTTAAATTTAAACGTCAAATCTCATAATTTAATAAATTATTCTCTTATTTTTCACTAAAATACCACTAATTTTTTTTAATAATCAGATTAATTATACGAATAACTTCTAAAATAAGATATTTATTAAAGAGAATACAAGGAAATAGGATCTAAGAGGCACCAATCAACTCCACTTATTTTTTTACCTTATGCAGTCTTTTTATTCATTTTCATCTTTAAAAATATACCTCTAAACATTATAAACAAATTAGCATGCCAATTTCCAAAAAGAAAAAAGTATTACCAACTGTCATATATTTCTTGATTATATTTTTTTATCTAAATACACCAACCACACAGACCATCATTCTTTGTAACGTAACATATTTCTGCAAACAAATTATGAACAGGACCAAAAAGCATAAAATTATGAATATTCACAGTTTTTAAATCAAATCCAACTTACCTTCTTTATATTACAAATATACCTCATTCGTCTCATTTTATGTAACACTTTTTTTATTTATTTTATCCCAAAAATAATATTATAAATAATTTAATTTTAAAATTTTTGTTTTACCCTTAATGAAATAATTTTTAAATACACAAATAACTATAAATGATTTTAAACCACAAGCTTGAAATTTTTTTCCTTAAACACCGTGTCAAATCAAATAGTATTACATAAAATAAGACACTAAAGTAATTTATCAAAGTACCCAAAAAGGAACTATTTCTGAAAAATATGTAAGCCTTTTTTTAACTATACAATAACAATAACAATAACAACATACCCAGTTAAATTCCACAAGTGAGGTTTTGGGAGTGTAAAATATACGCAGATCTTACCACTACTTATAGTGAGACTATTTTCGAAAGATTCTCAACTCAAACATATCATCCCCAGAAGCAAAAATACTAGATATGGAACAAAATGACTACGGTGAAAAAGAAATGATAATCATTAAAGACCAAAAAATAACAAAATAAATTATGGACAATAATAACATAACATATAAAAACACAACTACCTCTACTTACCTACTTAATCACACATTCACGATGCCAAACATTATTCTATCTCTACTAGCTATCTAACTTTCTATCTTAATACGCGATTTCTACTCCTTTATATCTAAAATTATGTCCTCGATGATACGAAGTTGCACCTTATCTTGTCTAATCACCGTACAAGTATATCTGAAAAAAATATATAAGCCTTCCTTCAAAAAAATTTATCCTTTTGACATTTTCTTCCTCTCAAGTATATTGTTAGTATTTTTTTTTTTTTACTGATCCAGCTTATTTAAATTTCCACCTTTTTTCAAGCAATTTTTTTTTTTTGATTATGGGTTTAATAAAATTTATTTTGTGGCTTCTTTTTGTTCTCAAAGGTCCCCAAGGAAAAAATGCCTCTTCCCACCGTCTCACAATTGCTGCTAAGTATAATTCTTTTATGACACCATGAAAACAATTGAACCGAATCCAATCCTATCGAAATCTTGGTTTCTTCCAAACACTCTGCTCTCCCCTTTTTTCTAGGGCTTCAAGATCATTGCTTTCTTTGGGGTTGTTTTCTTTTTTTCTTCATAGATCCAACTTGCTGACAATTCTCTTCTGGCTCGGTTCTTGATTGTGAAAAAATGGCCATGTTTTGGCGTATGGCTGGCCTCTCCACTGCTTCTCCAGTAACCCCTTTAATTCCCTGTCTCATATTGTTATTTTATTGTTTTATTTCGATTTGGATGTTTGGGTTGCTATCTCTAGTGTTTATTAATTGGAATTGTATTGGGTGTTTTTTTTTTTTTTTTTGTAAGGAATTTGATTATTGAAAATGGGTTTGGTTTTTTGTTGAATTTCGTGTTACGTATGTATATCTGTTGTGTTGTAGTAATCACAAGTTGGAATTTTGAATTGTGTTTGAGGAAATTTGATAATGTGATTGTTCTGGTCTTTTAGAGTGGGGAGTGCTTTTTTGGACTGAATTTCTAGTGGAAGTTAATGTTTTGGGTTGTTGCATTCTGATTGTCTTATTTATGCTACTGGAAGAGACTGAATGTTAAATTACTTATCAGAAGGGGAAAAAAGGAAGAGACTGAGTGTTAGATTGACTTGGATGATGGTGGTGTTATTAGTTATTCTTTTGGGTTAAATCATAGAGCAATGGAACAGTGGTAGAGAGAGCTTATGGTGGACTGGTGGGCTTTATGATCGG
>DF359720.1:37251-53471 GCA_000787875.1 Solanum virginianum
TGGTGGGCTTTATGATCGGATCTAGTTTCTTGAACAAATAGCTGTGGTTTGATGAATACTACATCTATACTTGCTAGTTGAAGAAAATAGTGCCGATGAAGTTCCTGTGTATCAGGCCCTCAGTGTTGCACTGCAATGATACCTTTGTATGTAATACCTATCATTAACAAAATGAAGTGCAGAATTGCTGATTTTTTCAAGGAATGTACTTTTCATAACTTCTTTTTCGTCTGAACTAAGTGCTAGATTATGTTGCAAATTTTAAGCTATTTTGCTTTTTAGATAGATTGACATCAGTGAAGTTAATGGTATCTCTTCATTAAATTATGTTCTTTCCAATGCACTATTTCACTCCAAGTTTTATGCCAGATTCTTAGGCAATGTACCTTAAGACACCTTTTTCTAAGCATGTCCAGATAGCCTTTCATTTGGAAATTGGTTGTTTTTATGGAAGTTAGAGGAGCTGGTCCCGGGAATGCAAGTCCAGTTCTTCGTTCTTTGAAACTTGAACGCCATGAATTTTACTAAATAGGTACAATATAGTTATTTTCTTTTTCGATAACCAAGAATTCTCTGAGGATCAGTGGCACACGGTTTGTGTCTAGGGTTCAAACCTGTTATGTGCGCCACGCATAAAATTTACTTCCTTTGTCCCATTTTGTGTGACACCATTTGACTTGGCTCGATATTTAAGGAAAAAAGAAAGACTTGAAACTTGTGGTCTAAAACAATTCTTAGATATTTGTGTGGCGATAAATCATTTCATTAAGGGTAAAAGGAGAATTTTAAAATTGAATTGTTAATTGTAGTAAGATGATATTCTTTTTTGGACACTACAAAGGAAAGGATGCCTCTTAAAATGGGATGGAAGGAGTAGCTTCTTTCTTGAAGCATAGATGGTGACAGTATAAAATACGTAGCATCTATTTTTTTTAATTCAATTGTTTGCTAGCTTATTTAATGGGCTAACTTGATAAATAGTTAACTGATTGAATCATGATGTGATGCAATGGCTATGGATGCTTGGCGTGGATACACAAACTTTGGGTTGGCATGGAGGTGGGGTAGTAAAGGATACATATGGAATTTTGGAAGGAGGTGGAGAACTAGAGACATAACTTTGCCTTTCAGGTGTGGTTTGTGGAGGAATATTTCGAAGGAATGGGATGTGTTCTGGGGAAACATCTCATTCAAGGTCTGAGACGGGGACAGGGTTAATTTTGGGGAAATAGATGGTGTGGGAATGACACTTTGTAAGATGATTTTCAAAGTCTACTGAAATTTTTGGCAGAGAGAGACGACTGTTCATCAAATTAGTGGGACACAAGGCGGAGAGAATTTTTGGGACTTGATTTAGAAGGGTGTTTTAATGATTGGGAAGTAGGCGAGCTCCAAAGATTCCTCGTCTTATTACATAGGCAAGGCAACCAGTTGATAAGCCTGAAGCATGGTGCTGGAGATTTTGGAAATAATGGTGTGTTTTTTTTTTTGAAGACTTTCTATAAGAATATGTTGGTTAGGGAGGAGCAAGTGTTTTCTTGTAATGCAATATGGATTCCAAAGGCATCGAGAAAAGTGTGCTTTTTCACTTGGTTAGCCACAAGAGGGGCAATTTTGACAACAGAGAACTTGAGAAAGCGGAAGGTTGTATGCACCAGTTTGACAATGAGATTATAATGGGATTTGTTTAGGTGGTTTGACATTCCATGGGTGATGCAAAAATGGGTGAGAGAATTGATGTTCAGTTGGAAGAGCGAGAGGAGAAGAGGAAGAGAAAGGACATGGAATGTGGTGCCACTTGCATTAATTTGGATTGTCGATAGAGAGAGAGAGAGAGAGCTAGGAATACAAGAGCTTTTGAAGGTGTTGAGTAGAGTTTTCCTCAGTGAAGAAGTAGCCTTCATTCCCTTATTTGTGCACAGAAAGTCTCTTATTGTAGAGAAGATTGGGTGGAGTTTGTAGAGAATCAGTTGGTTGTGTAGATTCTTTACCTTTTGGTGTACCACTTGTATATGGTCATTTTTTGGCCTCGTTTATGATATGAAAAATACGTTTACTTGATAAAAAAAATGATAGGACACCAAGGGATTGTTTCATGATGATAATGATGGGTGAACATGTCAGTTAATTGGACAAATATAGATTGTTGACTTGACAGGTAAATTTACATGTACCGTTCCCTAAGAAGTAGTTGGAGAGTGCTGATTTTACATGTTAGCTATGGGGATTGATGTATCTGCTTCTAGACAATGTGAATGTGTAGAGATGTTGTCACTTTGTACGACACTGGACAGTACACTGTTTCACCACAGCAAACACTGTCATCAAGATGGTTCAAAGGGACAAGAACAGTGGACTTATAAAAGAAGAAAAAACTCGCTGTGCGGATAACATATGGCAAGTCTACAAGAATTGAGAGTTTCTTATACATTTAGGATATGAAAGAGACGAAAAAGAGAACTTTTCGTTGACTTTGGTGACAAGATAGTGGCTCCATGTATAGTAGTTTGTCCTTTGGAACAGACAAGATTCTTTACCTAAGTTGGATCTTGCTAATGTTATCTAAACAGTGTAGGCAGCGAATATATGACAACTATCTCTCAAGCACATCTTTAGTTCAGGACTCAACAATTTAATTGAATATTCTTCATCATATATTATGGAATCTGAAAACATTCTGCTACTTTTGCTTCGGAACATTTCAGAAATTTTCTTCTACTTAATGTTAATGGGTAGAGGTGCAATTTAATATTTGAGTCCATTTACTTTTCTCGACTTTCAATATTTCTTACTCCAGAGCATTGTATCAGTATTCAACTAATGATGTTTCTCAGTAAATAATGTGCAGATATTTCTGATGAGAAAAATACTGTGCATGGATTTATTGGATATACTTACTATTTTCAGGTGGAGACAATTTTGGATAAGGAAAATTTTGCACTGGATGAGCTCTTGGACGAGGATGAAATAATTCAAGAGTGTAAAGCACTTAATGGACGCCTTATTAATTTGTAAGCACCTTATTCACTCGTGGTTCTTTCGGGGAGCGTTGGTATGCTAGGTAAAAGTTGTAACAGCAGCAAGTTCTGTTTATTTTTTATTTGATGTACAAACTACAAAGTATTTCCCAATCACTGATGTTTTATGGAAAACCCATTTAAAGTAAATATCTTTTATTGTGAAAAGATGAGTCTAGATTTCCTGCTGTATGGTGGGGTTTAGCTGAGGGAGTCTAGCGATGCATGCCGTGCATTTTTGAAGCTTTATTTACAGTTTAAAATTGGCTAGTTTGGATTTAGTAAGAGCAAGTGGTTAACTTTTGTAATTTGTTTGTGAATTAGGAAAAAGGAGTAGTGTGCACTAGATGAACATGCCAATTGTAAGGGTAGTTAGATTCCTTCTTAAATTCATTCTTTTGGGGGGCTGGAGTGGGCTGGGGCAGTGCTTGGCTTTTCAATTTACTTAATTTTATTTTTGCTGTAGACTGCAAAGATCTGTGTTATTATAAGTTATAGCTTAAAAGTGATGAAGCAATGCAAAGCGAGGGGTTTATAGCGCATGGGTGAAATCATGGGCTTCATAAAAGTGGGCAGTTGAGACAATGACAAGCAATGTGATCCCAACGCGAAGTGGTCTTGGTTATTTGAATCTCAAATTCAGATTAAGATCGGCGTTATTGTAAATTGGACTGTGAAATTAGTCGTTTTAATTGTGTTCTGATCATTATTATGCTAAAGTCATGTAACTTTGGTGATTTTCTTAATGTTTGTGAATTGTGAGCTTGACTTCAAAGAGGTGTATACTTCATTTCTGGTGTTTTGCTTCAAGCATCATGGACCTCGTCGCTTTCTTTTTGCTTTTGAAAAAATGCGGGTAAGGTAGTTTTGATGTTTTAGATAATATGTAAGAAGTATCATAGGATGACAGGCTTGTATTTTGCAACGGTCCAACTTTGGGGACTATAGAGTTCGGTAGAGTGTACCTGTTAATATATAGAATGTTGCCGTCTGCAAAAAAAACTGGTAAGATTAAAAAAATATTTGGTGCCATCTCTGCACAATTTCTTGTTTCTTGTAGGAGGATTTAAAAGGTCATGTCAACCTGTCGGAAAAGAAAGTCATTCCACGGAAGAAATTGATTTCTTTTGCTTTTCTTTCTGACAGTCTCCGAGAAAGAGCTCAAGTGGAACAACTTGTCAGGTACATAGTGGAAGAAGCTCCAGAAGATGCTGAGAAGAAACGAACTTTTAAGTGAGTGTCTGACTGGTGCTGGATACATTTCATATATTATAGGCTCTGAATATTTCTTTGGATGAGAATATGAGTTCTCTTTTTCGTTGACTAGTGCATGTATCAAAAGATTTCTTGTTTGACTTGTGCCATAGGTTCCCTTTTATTTCTTGTGAAATTTTTACATGTGAGGTGGACATAATTCTTAAAGCTTTGGTGGAGAATGAGGAGGTATTAACTGTTATTTTTGTCATGTATCTTTATTCTCCTTTGTGCTATATGCGTATTTCCTTGAATATTGTTTATACAAACTGGCTTTCTCATTTTGGATGTCAGTTAATGAACCTGCTATTCTCATTTTTGGAACCTGAGCACCCACATAGTACTCTGTTGGCTGGTTACTTCAGCAAGGTATTTATCATTGACCACTAACCACATTAGTGTGAATTATGCTTCACGTAGCTATGTATTCCTTACATCTCTGAATATAGTTAACTGGAAGGGGAGTGGTTAATAAGTTCGCAAGGCTGATTCCTTTACTTATCGGGGAAAAAGTGAACGTTGACAACTTTTCTGTTGGTGTGCCATGCTTTAATTTCCTAAAACAACTTTCTTTAAAAAAAACTATTTTTATTTTTCAATTTTGTCCTGTCTAGTTTCAATTGTTTTGCTTCCTTTGCAACCAAAAGCAAGGTGATAGTTGCATGTTAGATGCTACTGTAAGACTGAATGAGGGACTTTACCCGCTGGATTCTCTGGAAGTACTTTCATTCTTTAAGGTTTCTTCCTTCTGTGAACTGTTATTATCAGATTCTCAGTCTCTACTCTGGACTTGATGCCCAAGTTTCTTATTATAGGTCATCATATGCCTGTTGCTTCGGAAGACATCACCATTTATGAACTATGTACTAGTAAGTTTGCTGCTTCTTATTAGCAACTCATGATTGATTTGCATTACAAAATACACATATACATATAGGAAATGATTGGATGTTATATCCGTCGAGGTAAAGATGGTCTATGGATGTACCAATGAAATCTTGCTCCCATTTAGTCTCCAATCCATTTCTTTGATGTTCTTTAAGATGGTGGAGTGTGTTCGCCTGTTGTCACTTGTTTATATTTTCTTTAGTTTTAAGATGCCAGTTTTTTTTTTTTTTTTTTTTTTAATTTTTTAATTTTTTTAATTTTTACTAAGGCCCCCACTTGTGGGATTTCACTGGCATGTTGTTGTTGTAGTTTAAGATGCCAGTTTTTGTGTGACTCACTGGTATGGTCTACCAATAAATTGTTTATGCATTTAATGTATCAATAATCTGAGTAGTTTTTTTTTTTAAAAAATTATTGTCCCTTGTGAAATGGTGAAATTTTGATTTCTACCACATCTCAATGCTTTCAAAAAAAGTAAAGCACAGTCAAGCTTATGATTATGGTTTATTCTCTTGTAGGCTCATCAAGATATTATCAAGAAGTTGGTTGATCTCATTGGAATTACATCCATCATGGAGGTTTGTAGTTTTTGAAATAATTGAAGGCGTGTTTTGGTTGTTTAGCATGAGTAAATCTTGAAGTTCTAATGCTTTTGAATTTAGGTGTTAATTCGCCTAATTGGCACCGATGAACATTTGTATAGCAACTTCTCAGATTCCATGAAGTGGTTGGAAGATACAGATGTGCTGGAGATGATTGTTGATAAGTTTAGCTCATCAGTATGTCAATTTCCTGAATTAATTCAATTACACTCTAAGATGCCATATAATTACATGATTTTTGTGTGTTGATATCTGTGAGAAATATTGGAGAAGAAGATTATTGAATTGTTGTCTACATTATTACATTGAGACCCTATTTATAGATATTAGACTCCTTTTACAACTAGGATACTATAATACAATCCTTTTCCAACTAGGATACTATAATACAATCCTTTTCCAAGTAGGATTCTATATACTATTGTTATTCCTTTTCCTATTCTAATTAGGATTGTATTTACCTATTCCTATTCTAATACTCTCCCTCAAGCTAGTGTATACATGTCATATGTACCTAGCTTGTTATAAATGTAATTAATACGATCAATGACGGGTGTGTTGAGATATCATCAAGTTGATTTTTCGGCTTCACAAAATTAACAATCAACCTCAATGTCTTAGTCTTCTCATGGAATTTTGGGATTCCATTGTTAAAACTTCCCAAACCAAGCTTGAGAAGATTGTTTTAGACCATAGAGTGATTTACACAATCAACTACAAGGTTACCAGGCTCCCCCTGAGCAACAAAATTAGGTGGATGCTTCATATAGATTTCTTCCTCGAGATCATCATGGAAAAAAAGCATTCTTAATGTTCAACTGATTAAAAGGTCAATGGAGAATGATAATATGGATCATCTCGAAATTACTCTAAGAAAGTCACTTTAAAACTGCTCGAAACCTGCTTATGCATCAAATTATTAGATTTGATGGCTGAAAGTGGTCAGAAAATGAGAAATAAAATTATATAGGTAGAGTTGGAATGATGGCAGGACCCTACGCAAACTAGATTTGATGAGTTACCGAAAAGACGAATGGAACTATGCAAATCAAAGCCGAGTCACCAAAAAGATACAGTGCTGTGTAACTCAAATATGAGAAAGTAGTTTGAAAAATTCACGGTACTACACAAATTGAATATGAGAAGTAGTCCGGAGAGATGCACAGTGCTACATAAATCGAATATGAGAAAGTAGTCACCGGAAAAATGGCACGATGTTACACATGATAAATATGAAAAAGTAGTCATTGAAAAGATGACATGGTGCTACACAAATTAGATATAAAAAAATAGTCACTGGAATGATGGCACGCTGCTACACAAACACTGACAGATGTGGGGTTGACACAAAACAACCCTAGAAAGTCACCGAAAATTGACGCATGGTGACCTAATCTTTTCTTTTTTTTTTTTTGCTAACATATCATTGGCCAGACGGGCGGCATATATAGGTTATAGCCGCCTATCGGCAGTGGAAACTTTTTAATTTTCTACCAAGACCGTAGAAGCTCTGATACCACGTGAGAAATATTGGAGAAGAAGATTGTTTAATTGTTGCCTACATTATTACATTGAGACCCTATATATAGATACTGTATTAGACTCCTTTTCCAACTAGGATACTATAATACAATCCTTTTTCAACTAGGATAATATAATACAATCTTTTTCCAAGTAGGATTCTATATACTATTATTATTCCTATTCCTATTCTACTTAGGATTGTATTTACCTATTCCTATACTAACAATACCAAACCTGGCTTGTGGAACTAAGATTATACTACATTACTGCTTTATGCTACCATTCTTTTTAAAAAAAAGAATTACTGCATTCCTGATGATATTTGCTAGGGAACGAAGGTGCTGGGGTTTATGAGAAGGTTATAGTTTATCCTTTTTTATGTTCAACATAATGTGCTCATTAGGGACTGTTAAGATGGTGTGGATCAAATAATGATGGTCTAGTATTCATCTATTTATTTAGTGACATGGTACCCTCAAAATCTTGTTAGTGCTGGTGTAGGTTATATGGTAATGGAATTCTCTGTAACTGCAGGATTGCCCTGAAGTGCATGCTAATGCAGCAGAAACTTTGTGTGCCATTACTCGATACGCTCCCCCTGGGATAGCTGCGAAAATCTCCAGCCCAAGGTGTTTTATTATTCTGAACCTTCATTAATTTTGGATTCTGATTGAAGCCTCAAGCCGGTGATACTATTGTATTTTCTCGAATCTCACAAACATATATTTGGTTATATGATATTTTGCAGTTTCATTGAGAGATTATTTCGTCATGCTCTGGAGAACTCACGGCCTAAATCCGTTTTGGTTAACTCGTTATCTGTGTGCATATCGTTATTAGACCCTAAGAGGCTAGCTTCAGGAACATATTACATGTACGGTCGCCAATCAATGCAGAGCTCTGGAGCAACTGCGAATCCTGAGACCGTGGAAGGGATGTTGGGAAGCTTAGGTATGGATTTGCTGGTTGTCTTTGGACATTATCTATTTGTAGACAAATATTTTTGTGCATCCTCTTGAATTCTTTCCTTCCCCCTTGAATAGAAATGATTTTTCGGCTTCACAAAATTAACAATCAACCTCAATGTCTTAGTCTTAGTCATTCCACGGAAGAAATTGATTTCTTTTGCTTTTCTTTCTGACAGTCTCCGAGAAAGAGCTCAAGTGGAACAACTTGTCAGGATAGTTCTTAATACATTTGACTTTTGATATAGAGGATACAAGCTTTTCCTAGTCATACCACTCGTGAACTTAACCCGAAGATGTCATTCTCGCTTCTTCTGTCAGTGATAGGTACAGTCTGAATAAAAAAAATATGTGGTGCCTTCTTTCCATTTTATGTTCCTGGAGTCTCCATTGGGTAGAAAGTTTTTGTCTGAAAGTGTTATGGAAATGGGAAAACCCTCCTAGGAGTCTTATGCTGGGGAGGGGTTGCCAGACATGTTTAACAGAGCCTGCAACTGTTTGGTCAAATTGAAGGGTGTTGATTGGCATCAAATTTCAGTGGGTGTTGTGACTTCACTGGGAAAACAAATATGTCGGTTTATTTTGGGTATGATTGAAGGATAGATATCCGGAGTGTGCATGCCATGGAATGAAATGGTAATTCAGCAAAGGTGGATTTTTGGAGGGGAAAAACACATATGAAGTTTAAGATAATTCATGGTTTGGAAAAAGCAAAAACTATTTGACCTTTTTCTTTTATATGCGAAGTTTGGATTGTGAGTTGGACGTATGAACTTTATGAGTTGTGCATTGTGATCTTCGAGAAATTTGGACGTATGTGCTCTGTCGCTCTTTCGTTTGACATAGTTGGGTAGACCACAACTGGAAGACCATGAGCCCTCCAAAAGTTGCCTGCTTTGCCTGGTTGGTGTGTAGGAGGGCTTGGCTTACTCATGAAGTTCTACAGAAGAAAGGGTGGCAGATCAGTTCTAGGTGTTTCATGTGTGGGAAGGAAGCTGAAGTTAATGATCACTTATTCCTTCATTGTAAAGCTGCTATGTATTTATGGAACATGTTCCTGGCCATACTAGGAGTTAAATGGGTGATGCCTGGCACAACAGAGGGGCTGCTAAGCAGCTGGAAAGGGATAAGGAGTAGACAGAAACAAAATCACTGGTGAAAAATTATCCCTGCATGCATTTGGTGGACTCTATGGAAAGAAAGGAACTCAAGATGCTTTGAAGGGAGAAAGTCAAACCTAAAGAGAACTAAAATGAATTGTTTTAGTCTTTTTTTTTTTGTTTGGTGTAAAGGTAGCTTGATAGGGGAGTCAGTAGAATTAGTATATTTCATAGGAAACTTGTAATGTACCATTGAAGTGGGACGTAAGTTTCCATTCATCATCTCTTGGATGATGAATCATTTGAAATGGAATATAGTTACCCTTTTCTCAAAAAAAAAGTTGGGTAGACCACATGCTATATTGTGAGTTCGGTGACACTTATCATTGAAAAAAGTAAGTGGTACACTGGTTTGATTGCAACACACCTCCACTATATATCCTTTCACATCCTAATAAATGGAGATCCATTTGATGTTACAGTTGTTTCTCTGCTGCCCCTTGTATTTTGTTTTGCTTTCCGCTGGATAAGTCTTACTTTTTTGTGGAAATACTGAATTGAGATAATTCATTGTGCTGTACCAGTTATCTATGTTTTGGTGTGTTATCCATATGAATTAGATTTATAGGATATGATTTAAACTTTTATTTTGTGTTTCAAGTGGAATAACTTTTATTATTGCTTGTTTATGCAGGTAATTTATTGAAGCTTCTGGATATTTCATCAGAGGATAATGTCCTGCCAACAACATATGGGAGCTTACATCCACCTCTTGGGAAGCATCGTCTGAAGGTAGTTATTAAACATCTTCTTGTAGGAAAATAAGAGGTCCTTTGGTTCACACACTAGGTATGGGGAGATATATAAATGCAAAGGTTGCTTATGCGGAGATTAATAATGTGGAGACTGTTATACAAAAATTGCTTTAAAAGAGGATTTTGTCTTTAAACAGTTTATTCCTTGCATTGCGACGTATTTTCATTTCACATTCTATCTATAGATTCCGTAATAGTTGATCTAATATGTCATTTAATACTTCAAAACAAACACTGAAGTTATGGTGTGATCATTTCTTTCTTATGGGGCTAACCAATTACTGTATAATCTTATTTCGAGTTTTACAGTGTGAGTAATTATTTCAAATCATCAAGCGTAATGTCATAGTGGTGGGTCATGACCAGTAAGTTCCCCATGGTTCTGTTTTGAAAATTTGAGATTAGAAATGAATCTCAAATGGGTATATCTTATATTAATTTTGATCTATAACTTAGAGAGGTCAGCATTGTCAAGGACTAAAAGTGCAGAACAATGCCAGGGTCTGAGGCTTTTAAGTGCAGCACAATTGTTAAATACATTGTGTTGATATTATTTCCTACAGGAAATGAAAATTGTGTTCAAATCTTTACTACTTCATTTATTAATTGGGAGTTTTAATCTGGTTGACCCAAGTAACCAACAACGCCCCCCTCCCCCAAACACAAAACAAAATCCACTCACTTCACCATTCGCAGAAACTACCCAACACGTTTACCTCACAGACTTCAACCAAAATCCACATCCTAGATCCATCTAAAGGAATCTTCTGTATGGTGCTTTCTGAAGAGATTTTTATAGCTCCAACTAAAAGCTTGTGAGCATTAGTGCTAGGATTTTTATTTGCTTTTTAAGTGAACGATCAGTTTTTTTATAAGTGTGATTAGTTGATTTGAGTGGTTAGATTTTTGGTTTTTGTAGGGAAGATGAAACCGAAGCAAAAAATACGAAAAGAGAGAATTGGGTAATGACGCGTGGCAGCACATGTATATACCCATTTTCTCATTTGGGTAAATACCTCTTAGGGTGGGTGGTGTGAGATACAAGGGGGTAATAGGAACCCCAAGTTTGTGTGTACTTAAGAGTTGGCGGGTGTATTATCCCTTGTTTTTTCTTTTGATCAAACAAGCCCTTGTTATCTATCTATGTCGTGCAATGCTATCAAATCATGTATGGTCCACTTGGTTTCAATAAAATTTGAAATATTATCCTTCATTTTTTGTTATCAGCATTCAATTTTCATGGATGGCTTTCTTTACACCAAATATAAAACAAAAGAATACAATTCATCTTAACTTTCTGCTGTGAATTGTATTTATCTTAAAAAGTTCTTGAATTCCTCTATTTCCATAAGAGGTCAAATTTCATGGATATAACAGTTTGCAGATCAATATTTAACTTTCATATTAAAGTACCGGCAAGTTTGTGTGGTTGTTGTACTTTGTTGAGTCTCAGTGTCATCTTTTTTTGTAAATCACTTAATAAAGTCTTTCGTAATTTTTTATAGATGGTGTATACAAAATCTTTGAGTTTACAAGAGGACTATGCTGTTGACATCGGTCTTCCTTTCTCAGAAGCTGAAGTTAATGATCACTTATTCCTCTTGTAAATTGCTTTGGTTTCCCACCTAGGTCCCTTTCCCTCCAAAAAAATAAACAAAGAATTATGATGCCCTCTGCTGCTCCAAAGCAGGGGAATATACATATTTTTGTTCTGTCTCCCAGCATTTCTTTTCTGCTATTGCTTGCATATATGACATCGACTGAACTCCATGAGTCTTGTTTTTATCTAAGTAACAAACAATAAGAAACAAACTTCCCTCCACCTGCATTGTGTTTTATTGTTATGCTGGGTGGTCAATAGGACTTCAATTCCTCAAATTTTGATTTCAATCAACTGGAAATTTCAGATTATAGAGTTTGTTTCAGTCTTGGTGAGTGTTAGCAGTGAAGCTGCTGAAAAGGAGTTGATTCGGCTTGGTGCTGTCAAACACATCCTAGAATTGTTTTTTTCGTAAGTGCTCCTTATAATAATTACTATGTTACTATATTATCAACAACCTTCTGATTTCTGTTACTTGGTATAGTGTCTAGGTATCTGATTTCTGGTACTTGGTATAGTATAGGTATCTGATTTCTGTTACTTGGTATAATGTCTAGGTATCTGATGTTTGTTAAATTGGTATTGAATCTAGGTATCCATACAACAACTTTTTGCATCATCATGTTGAGACTATAATTATTTCGTGCCTGGAGAGTAAGAATATTCAATTTGTTGAACATCTTCTTAGTGATTGTAATCTTCTTGTGAAAATTCTCGAGGCAGAGAAGAACTCAACACTTGCTGCTGATCCATCCAAGGTATTAATGAGAATCTAAAACTTCCGCCCCCCCTCCCCCCCTCTTATTTTTCTTTTCCCAAATTTGGGCTGTTGAAGTCTTTGTTCATTAAATTTTTTGATGTGGATGCAGCCAACGACCTCAGTTGAGGGAAGATCCCCACCCAGGATTGGAAACATTGGGCATGTGACACGAATAGCTAACAAACTTGTTCAACTGGGGAACAACAATAATGGCATACAGTCACGTCTGCAGGTGTTTGAGATCTCTGGTTATATGCGTTATCATTTCTTTTTGTTTTTTTTCATGTAGTTCTTCCAATTTGAACCCATCCTGTTCTGCTGTACTATTTAGTCACATAAGGCACAAGGATGAATTTTGCTTTCGATAAATAGAGATTTCTCAAGGTCCATTCGGGCAGTTTCTAATACTAATATGTTGCATTTTCGTCAAGTGGGGCAATCAGGGAAAGTAATGAGAAGCGTGACACTATTGAATATGGATAGAGGAGCGATAGAGTTTTCCCAAGTGACTTCTCTGACTTTGTTGGGTTTCTTACGTATGTTTTGTTGGTCATCCCAGAAGTTACTCTACTCATACTACGTCGCCTAGTGTAATAGATGTTCAATCAACTACTCAATCTCAAACTAGTTGGGATCAATTGTATGAATCCTCAATATTCATTCTGCTCTATTTGAGCCCATTTCATTCCAATACTAAGTAATGTTCTTTTAATGTAAAAGAGTCTCTAAATCCCATATACACATTGATATGTAAGTCTCTATATGCACACTAAGGAATCCTATGACAAATACCAAACATAATGTAAGTGTATCAACAATTAAGCGTTATTTTCAACTAGTTAGTGTTTGCATATATGAATCCTTTATATGAGAGATTCCAACTCTCTGTGTATGACTTTTAGGTCTACCTCCTCTTTTAGCACCTTTAATCATTATAGTGGTTGCACCTAGATTGCGTTACATATGGACGTTCACATACGACATAATGAAAGCGTCTTTGACAACTTTCTCTGGTTTTATCCTCTTCGTACTGTTTGCATCTTGTGGTAATCTTTTTGTCTTTTCAATCTTGTATGGTCACACATCCATCTTAGGATTCATATGGTTATGACATCCATCTTGTGAGACCCAACATTCAATAAAATATATACAGCCATTCTATAAAACTTGTGTTTATCAGGTAACTTTCTATTGCATAACACTGCCGTTGTGTTCCTCTATTTCAACCATCCTGTTTTAGTTGATGGGCCAGATCCTGATTGTCACACCTTCTCCTAGAAGACTGAGCATAGATTTACAAATTTGTTGCATTAGGCGCTACATTCTCCTGGTATTTCACTTATGTTGCTAGGACAAGTTTGACCGACTGAAAGCTGTTTGTTTGGGAATTTAATGTTGAGGTTATTCTTTTTCTTGTTTCTCTTACCTAAAAAGTTGTTCTAATGCCTAATCGTATTTCTAACTCAGCTTCTTTTCGGTTAAATTTCATGGGTGGTATGTGGATTAATGATTTATTGAACCATAGGACCATAAGTAAATAGCTAGTAGTGTGTTGTCTTTGCTATCCATCCATGCTGGTGATCATAGTATTGGTCCTGTAGTTACTATAGTTACTGTTCAAAATGCTTTGTTATGCTTTTACTTCGGTTTATTCTATTTCTGGACGGTTTTGGACTGTTTTTTCTTTAAGCCGAGGGTCTAACTGAAATAGCACCTCTATGGTAGGGGTATGGTCTACGTACATTCTATCTAGACCTCACTTTGTGGGAGTACACTGGGTATGTTGTTTAATATCTAAAGTAAGTTTTACAATTAAAACATGCCAAGACTCTACGTTTAAATAACAGAAAGTACAAGCTCACATTTTTTTCATGTAGAAAAACAATTCAGTACAAAATCTGTACACAAATGATCAAAAAGATCCAGCTCCTGTTACCTACTACGTAAAGCCCATTTACCCATTACCTAAACAATGAACACATTATGATAATTTGTGTAGTGTATTACCTATACTTATTTAGTCTATATGTACAAGAAATTACTTGTACTCTGACGGAGAAGATTTTCAATCGACCATTAGGAAAAAAATGTCTGTACTTTTTATGGGGATAATCATGTAGGGTACCTTGAGGGTTAATTTCAATATGTCTTCTATTTCTTATCTGCATTAGTTTATGAGTTCATTATTGATTGCGTCAGATATGTATTAAGTAGGAGCCCTTTGCAGTTCCTTTTTTTCTTGACTTCTGCAAGTTTTTTAAATCAAAAAGTTACCTTACGTTAATTCCTTGTCCTAAATGCAAGTACTTTTTGGCAGGAGAATAGTGAATGGATTGATTGGCAGACAAATATCCTTCAAAAACGGAATGCTGTGGAAAATGTTTTCCAGTGGGCTTGTGGGTGAGTGTGCCTTATTTGCCTGCTATCACTTTGTGCTGGTTAGTTTTTCAGGGTTGGGGTTTTGGGGGGGGGGTTCGGATTGCTGTAGAGTAAGTGAACCACTTGCAGAGAAGAAGGTATGCGCAAAGGATAGTGATGAAAATGTGAAGATATTAGGTGGATTCATATAACACCACACTATTACTGCATTACCAGGATTATGAAACACTTGAGAACTGGAATTGAGCAGTCCAGTGTTGTGCTTCTCCTTTTGTTCGTTAATACAGAAGATGTATCAATCACACACTATCCCCCTCACCTTGCTACCTTCTTGTTCCGAAGGCACTACTTGATCTTTGTGAACAAGACAAATAGTTTCTTCCATGGAACTATGAGGAAATGACGACAGAGACATCAAAATTGTAGACTAGTTCGACTCAGCTATACTTCTCTTTATTCATTTTGCTCCATTTGGATATGTAATTTAATATTGAGAGGAGTCTTTGTTAGTTGACTAGTTTAAGATCGGTTGTCAGCCTATACATCCACCTTTATCAAAAAAGGTTTGTAGTCAACATACTGCAAAAGACACAACATACTGCAACCTGTCTTTTCCTGCTTTAGGAATGGTAGTCTGAATTCATATAGAGACACTGAGCTTACTGCCAGAGTTGGTTACAGCATTAGCAGGATTATTGAAATATTCAGAAACAGAAATTGAGCTGCCTAAATTAAGGCTTCTCCATGTGTTGATTAAGATGGGTGATAGATCTCTCTCTCTCACTCGTACACACCAGCCTTGAAAAGGAATAACCGGACTCTGTGAATAAGGCAAATAATAGCTGCATAGTTAGTATCTCTATTTTTCTTTTGCTTGTTTTTGTTTTTGATTTGGTATTGCAGGGGTAGAAGGCAGAGGAAACAAGGATTGTCTGTGGTATTTTGTTGGTTGCCTGATTGAGCACATATTTCTTGTTATGATTCTCCTTGTCCCAATTTATGTGACAGTGTTTTTTTGATACGAAGTTTAAGAGTGAAAAACTTTTGAAACTTGTGGTATAGAACAAACCATAGATATTTGTGTGGCTAAGAATCATCTCATTAAGGGTAAAATGAAAAGTTTAAAATTAAATTGCTAATAAATATAGAAAAATGTCATTCTTTTTGGGACCGACTTAAAAAGAAAGAGTATCATATAAATTGGGAAAAAGTGAGTACTAGGTTTCATGTTATATGACAAATTGTGGGTCTTGAATGTGTCTCATTAATGCTGCATTTATTCTCTACCAAAGCATTTTGAGTTTTCCTAGCTGAGT